>OMNV01013579.1:5712-17282 GCA_900303265.1 Brotula barbata
ACTTTGTGTTACATTTTGTCCGTATGAAATGCACTGCAGATCATTTTAAATTCATTTCTTTAACCTGAGAGCTGATAGCTAATTTCAGAAGATGATACTAAAGTTCAACTTTGTATAAGACCGAAAATCTATTTAACAAGATAAGATAGGAGATCTATTTATTTATTCCACCTTGACTCCTTCACTGGTGGATATTTGTGTTCACTGCAGTTGTTGAGATGATGACCACCTTTTCATTACCCTGTCAGTTGTAGTGATTGTAATCATTGAAATCAGAGATTGTTCACTAACAGGAAGACACCAGATGTTCCCCCAAACAGATTTTCCTGACCACATGCACCTTCTAACTCTTGTTTTTGGTAGATGGTCCTTTGGTATTCTGCTCTATGAAATGGTCACGTTAGGTGAGTCTTTCAAAATTTTCCGTTTTGCCTCTGTCAAATTGATGCTGTCATGATTTTAAGTCGTTCCAGGCCTCATTTCCTTCTTTTTCATACAACTGTTATTATGTTTAGCTTCTTAAGATCTTGCTCTATAAAATTGTCCCTTAAACCAAAGAGGTGTTTTTATACTATGGTACAGTTTGCAATTATTAGTCTATAATTTAGTAAACCTTGACTCATTCTATGGACATTCATCGTTTTTTGTTGTTCTGTGTGTACAGCAGTACGTTTACATTTCTATCATGTGTCATATATACTGTAAGTAAAGGAGGCTTGACCCCTACTGACCCCCGTGTGTAGGTGACCCCCCGTTCGCTCAGCTCATGGCCACGGAGCTGCTGCAGTACCTTCAGAGAGGACGGACGCTGAGACGGCCGGCCAACTGCTCCAACTCACTGTAGGAACTTCATCAGCTTCAGTCGAAGGCACACGGAGGACACAGACAGTCACAGGGGACAAACGCTGATCTTTTTAAGACTACACCTTAAAAATAAATAGATAAATAAGTTGTTGAGAGCAGAGAAGGATTTGGAGGGTGAAAAAGTCCTTGAAGTTCAAATGACGGAATGTTCAAGAAATCATGTAAGGAATGTAGTAACAGTATATATATATTAACATAGGGTCATAAATATGACATTTTTACAAAACAGTACCATGAAAACGTAAATTAAAAATGCCTAATGTGAACACAGCACGAAAAAAAATACACTTTAAAAGACGGACACGAGGGTTTTACATGGTTGAAACCGTTTTCTAGCGTCTCATATTTTGCATCGAATTAGGAAACACATCCTTCGTTCAAGAAAACGTTACTGCAAAGATAACTTTGTACAAAGATAACTTTGTACAAAGTCTTTAACAACATCAAGTCCTCGCTTGACGCGACTGTTGTTGCTTCGTGTGAAAAATCGCCATTTTTGCAGCTCGGCAGCAACATCTTGAGGTCCGTTAACGTCCAAACATGAATGGAACTATTGGACATGAGAAAGACGTGACAGGTGATAATTAAATGTCCTTTAAAGTACATATTCGCTGCTGTTCCTTCTCAGGTACTCCATCATCAAGCTGTGCTGCGTGTGGAGCCCGAACCAACGTCCTTCCGCGTCCAACCTGCAGAAGAAGCTGCACGCGGGGGAGAAATCAGCCAATGGGAGGACAGTCCTCCGCGTGCCGGAGCCTCTGGACATAGAGAAGTACCTGAGGGAGGCGGGCTATGGAGAGGCCTACAACTATGCTGTGCTCTGATTGGCTGAGAGTCGGACCCGTCAGGCGCCCTTCCTGCTCATTGGCTATTCGCTTTTCTGTTGCCAAGGGAGCGCGGAAAGGATTTCTAACCACATGGAGACGAAGGCCGCTTGTTGCAATTTTACTTGAACTGAATTTCTTTTATTTGTCAATATATAGACTGCACCGTGAAAGCCTTTACCAGAGCAGATATTGGCTGGTAGTAAACAGGAGCCTTCGTCGTTCGGCGTGGGGGACAAACCCGCACATCTTACCTTGTCAAAATATTCTTTTCCGTGCCATTGGCTTCGCTGCCGCTTATGTAATTTCTCTGCAGGTTTATCTTCCTAATGTTTCCCCGCCTGCGCTCCGAAGTGATGACGTTGTCGCTCCTAAACGGGGAAGTCAATTTGCAAGTTTAAAAACTTTTTCTCTCCATGTGTTCCACTCCCCGTCAGCAGGGGGTGCTGCACCCACACCGTTGATGTTTTGACACGTGAGACGTCAATCAGCTCCTCATCTTACAGATTCAGGTTCGGTCAGTCACGTACTGTAGCTCAAGATAACCAGAGCAAAGTTACTTTAAAATGAGGATTAAAGTTCCCATTTGTTTCCGCTTCACTCCACATGTGGTTTCTAGAAATCCAGATAAAAATTCCCGTATTGACTGCTGACCGGATGTGGTCTGTTTTTGACTGCATCCTGCACACAAATGAGTTGAGTCTGAAATGTGATTTTTCCAGTAAAAAGTTAAAACTGTTACAATGATGGATGAAATGATGAATTTAAGATCTTTTATCTTATGTGCCGTGGTGAAGACCGGTGCAGTGTTAAGATGGTGTACTGTCATATAGTGAAATTCACCAAATATAAAGAAATCACAACAACACAAGACTGGAGAGCTTCAAAAATGACAAAAATGATAAAAACCCTGGATTTGGTCCCGACGTGGATCACCACTAAAATAGGACTGCTTCCACCCTGGATCCTGTCTAACTCGGGGCTTTTTGAACTCTTTGGATTATCCTGCTGATAAACAGCTTGATAACCACCTGACATGGACGGTAAGAATGCCGAGTCAGGCAAACTGAACACAGGATGGACAGACCAGCTGATCGTTCCGGTGATGTTGGTGTTCATTGGCACAAAAAGGGAAACAGCTCAGCGTTTGTGGATGATTTACATTTTGCTGTGTCAGCCCTTTGATTCTGATCAACACTGATACGTTTCAAAATAAAAACACGAGAATCCTCGTTTTCAAACAGTTGCTTATTTATTTGCATCGTATTAGAAACCTCGTCTCGTTCCACTCAGTCACACCAAGATTTTGCAGTTTTTCTCCTCCGTCTTTTTGTAGGAACTTTATGATTATGAAGCAGCTTCAGATTTCACTCTTGACGGTGAGAAAGTGCTACATTTTGGGTGAACGATGATCGACTCCATATAAAAATCTCACTGATTATCATGTCAGAATTTCTGTGACGTGGCTCAGAGATAATTTTGTCCACTTGAACTCAAGTGAAAGTTTTGCTGAAAAAGCACAACTCTTCTCAAAATGAGAAAAGATCCTGATTTTGATATTTATACTGCAAAATCCTGGGGGAACCGTGAAATATAAACCCACAGCTATTTAAGAGTATTATCCTTTTGGACATGAAATACTATCGCTAACAAAGAGGGTAAAGATAGTTCGTTAGGAAGATAAATACTGTCGGTGGACGGGACGCACAGGAAGTGACACGGCTAGAGGAAGACAGTACGGATACATTTACACTGCAGGGGGCGTCAGGACGGATTCACATGTAACACGTGTTCACGGGATTTAGCCCACAAACAACGTACACGCACAAAGGACCGTCAGGGTTCAGAGTCAGGGGTTAAGAAAACACCGACAGGGACGCAAAGAGATGGAAACTGTTCCAAAACTTTATGGAACCGTCCGGAATGACCGAAGGATCCAATCAATGCTGCAATTTTGGTCCGAGACCAAGAAAGTTGGTCGACGATGATAAAATCGCAATGAAATCTTTGGTCGTCCGGGTAGACTGTCCCAGATCGCATTATGAGACGCGTGCGAAGACCAAAAACCTCCCGTGAAACACAACTACTGTATAAATCAAAGACTAAAGGAGGACGCACAACTTGGAACTTCTGTCCATCTCACTCTACGGGCAACAAAGGATCGCTGTACTCTTAAGGCCGAGTCCGCCGACTTTGTTGGACGAAGAGAAACGTGCCTCCCGACTCCTGCTCTCAGCGTGCAGCACGTTAGATGCCTGGATTCAGTCAGCGTGTGTTCCTGCCGTTATATTCTGCAGCCATTTCCTTTTCCTGTTCCAGGTGACGCTACACGTTTACACCGAGTCGTGACTCCTCATTCAAAGACAAAGACGACACCCGTCGGCGGCGTGACGGCTCGCAGGGACGTCAGAGCAGCAGCGATAGGAGAGTATTTACGCCGCGCGTTAACGTGCCATTTCAACATCCAAACCACGAACACGGATGATGAGAGTATGAGCGGTAATCCGAGGTGTAAACGGCTGAAAGCAGATCAGAGAATCTCTGATACGTTTTCACTGATCACATGTTCCAAACAGGAATCCAACGAGGGCCAAAATAATCTGAGCCCCACATGTGGCACAGCTTAAACGGAAACTAGTTGGCTACTTAGCGACATTTTTGGGGAAACGCAACAGATGTTGCTGCTTGAATTGACACTTGTTAAAAAAAAAAAAAAAGAGAAAGAAGCAGAAATATAAAAGGAGGAATCTACAAGGAGAAAGGCCACGAGGAGAAAAAACAGACAGACAAGAGCTTCAAACAAGGCAGGCCAGCAAAACGTGCATTTAAATATAAAGGCAAATATTCCACCAGATCATTGATCCAGATCCAGATGGTCCTCAGGAACACCGTTCACAAACAGACTCAGCATCCAGAACCTCACAGCTTCACAAATCTGAAGTCATCTTTACCTTCCATTCAATTTAATGAATTCATTCAAGGTTTGGGATTTAATTTCTCACTCACTCACACACACACACACACACAGTAACCATGTAGAATGACCTCCTGACGTACCAGGAGTCAATAAGGGATGACCTCCAGAGGGCAAACATCACGTTTTGGAATCACGTTTACGTTTCATTTTTCATCTCCTCAAACTCACCTTTTACCCTCCGTTCACCCCGCAGGACAAACACAGGGGACACGGGCTCCAAAGGGGAGCGACCCGCCTGGGACCGGGGCCCCGCCCAGTATCTCTCTGGTACTCCGCAACAAAAGCACTCTTCGTGGTATCTATCTTAACCAAGTACGTAGGAGTAAATAAACATCGCGTCACTGAGCCGGCCGTCATCACCGCGTTTTGTTTGTGGCCTCGCTGCTCATTCCACTTCACTCTGAAAATGTTTTCAACTGAACTGTTCCAATTGGCCCAAAAATCCAAAAACAGAACATCTCCGAGGTGTAAAACGGTGCTGGCAGGTGGTTCGAACACGTGTTGAAACCAAACACTGAACACTGGTGAAGATTTAAGACGTTTAGAAGACTGAAAAGTGAGGGTTTGGGGGTTTTATGTGGATCCTGTGGTACCCTGTGGTACCCTGTGGTACCCTGTGGTACCCTGTGGTACCCTGTGTATTATACAACAGGCCACGATTACCAAATGATTCCCAAACACGTCTGTTCTCACTAAATGGCCGTACGATGATGTTTTTCCCTTTTTGGGACGCCGACATTCCTGGGAAAAGGATGCAGTCACATGACCACGTCGCTGGACGTTGGTGACGTATAAGGACGTGTTACGATAGCTATTCAACTATGAAGAGACAACGGGAATGAAGGGACAGCAAACTGGATGGACAGGTGTCGTCTTTAAAACAAAGATGTCATTTTCTGATAATCCTTCACGTCTCCTCGCATCACAAACACCACAACAACAAAGAGAACTCCTGACGTCACCACCTTGATGTGTTTAGGAATGTCACTTCCGTTTCACGCTGCCTGCTGTTATTACCACCTACAACCACAAGATGTCAGTCATGACGGGGAGGAAACTCAAACCTCGTGATGGCTTCAGTCGATTCTTTCATTTTCGTCCACGTGTTCAAACTGGTTGAGGACATTTTGGGTCCCTGTAAATATCAAACAGGTTGAAGTAGTGTTTTTAAGAGTTTACAGGCCCACGGGGGACCAAAGAGCTTTGTTTAAAAATGCACCTTGTACATTCAGGACCATGAGCTTTGGGTCCAGTCCAGTTTGTGAGCTGGCCCAGAGCTGGACTCGGGGTAGGGGGTAAAGGCTCAGGACCAAAAGTGGAAACACTGACTTCAGTCTCTTAGATTGTTAATGTGGGCGCAGATCTTCAGGGCGGGGCCGAGCTTGATGTTCATGGTGGACATGAGATGCTCCTCCTTCAGGAGCAGCAGGGCCTGACCGTCGATCTCCTGCGACAGGAAGTGGGAGGCCAGGTCCTCACATCCTACAAAAAAAAGAAAGGAAAGGGGTGAGAATAAGGACGAAGAATGTTTTCTTCATTTGTAAAGGCTGAGGGAAACAGGAAAGAAGGAAAACTGAATAAATGATCAATAAAAGGAAGACAGAGCGCTTGAAGCTAACGTAAACATCAAGTGCTGTTTCTGAATGAACCTCAGGACGACTGCAGCACTGAAGGATGCAACGATTCATCAACTAAATCAACGACTTTGTTAAAAATCATCAACTAAAACGACACATGATGAACGATTCAAAAAAGAGCTTCAGTTTTCCGGCACCTCGTCACGTCTTAAAGCGACAGTGCATCATTCACACTGGAAATATCTTTAACATGTACAATACAACTCAAACTGGTCCACTTATGATGGATCATTCAGATGATGAAGAGTTGGACACACACACTCAGAATATACTGTATATGTAGACAAATATCAACAACTCCATAAATAACCAAGAGAATCAGCATCTTAGGTATTAAAAACAAAACCTTGTAGAGAGGAAATAAACTGAGACACTTCCTCAACGCTCCACTGGGCGGGGCTAGTGGGCAGGCAGCCGGGGGCCGAACGGTCCAACGGAAGCGGAGGAGGCGGCTGGTGACAGGAAGCTGACGAGGCCGGGGAGAGGGACATGGGATCGTACTCGTCCTCCTCTCCGCTGGAGGCCTCATCTGAGTTGCTGGACTCTGAATGGCACTACGGGAGGAGAGGAACCTCTGAGCAAGGCATTAAAGAGTTCAAGGCAGAGCAACGTGATGATGAATTTACAAAAAGAAAAAAAAAAGATGATTCGCTGGGAAATACGTCCAAACTTGGTCGCGGACATTGTTTTCTGTCAGTAGGAGTATTCTGGAGATGTCCTTGAACGGACCCTGCTGGTACGTCAAGCTTTTACTGAGACCTGTAGAGCTTCTGTCTCTGTGCGGCTCAGGAAACAGCACAGAGGATCCAAAAGGCTTCAATGAAACGCCTGCAGGCCTTGGAAATGAATGAAAATAACTCCAGAGCTCCACATGACCAACAATGTCATTGACCTGACAGAAACTTCCAGAAAATCATCATATTTGGTGAAATCGTCGCCTCGTCCTTTTGACCTCTTGACCTGCTTATCTGCCATTTTCAAATCTTGGAAACTTCTCACCTTGACAGGTATGGGTCTGCCTGCGATCTTGGCGCTGGCGATTTGGGAGCTGGTCCTGCGGGGAACCCTCCGCCTGGCGATGCCACCCTCCTCGTCCGAGTTGGAGACGTGACCTTGGCCGTGATCTTGACCCCGAGCCTGACCTTGACCCTGGTTGTGAGCCTGACGCACACAGAAGCTCTGCCTGAAGCTGACGTTGTACCTGGGGAACCAATACATACTGTATCGTAGACAAAGAGTGACATATACGGTACTGAAGCCAAGACGAGCAACACACACACACACACACACACACACACACAGTTCATCCTTTTGCACCACACGCTGCAGAAGCTCTACACGTGTAGTGGTTCAAAGGACAAATGCAAAGCAGAGGCAGAAAAATGAAAACATCATATCAAGATGTTTTCCATTTCATGGTAGAAAGTGCATTATTTACATCGTGGAACTCGACAAAATACACCACGCCTCTTCACCCTTTGAGGTCTGCTACCTTCATCTCATTCTGTCACTCAAACACGACACACTCTGTCACTTTATTCCAGAGAGTCTGGTGCTGCACACTCCGTCTCTACCTGGGATCGATAGTTTCACACTATAAACAGAAAGGTCCATTTAGTGGAATGAAGCAGAGATCTTGGCTGTAAGCCAACACGAACATCTGCTTTCATTTTGCATCACACCATGCGTGTCACATCCTTTGAACAGTACATTCACTTTATCGCTCATGTTTTCTTCGATTTTAACCATTTTCTCTCGGGCAAACTCATTTCTTTTACTTTGTCATCGAGAGTTTCAAGTACAAACTCCACTGTCTGCGTGACCAAAACTCATTCATCTTAAATCGGGACTTTCATCGTTGACCTTTGTCTCCTCTAAACGTTCGTCTTTGAAAAGCTGCTCGGGGACCTCAAAGGGTTAATATGAAGGAAATTTAGAATGCAGAAGTGAGCGCACTTTGTCACGAGTTGGCATAAATGCACGAATCATGCATTGGTATAAAACACAGTGAATGAAGAGGCACTAAAAGTAAAACAAAACTGCATGCGTCCAAATTTACAGTTGGAGCCACCTGAGAAATCACACAGATGTGTGTAGTAAGGACCACACTGATACGTCACCTGTGGGAGGACGCTGTTGGGTTTCAGGCGTTCTGTCTTACTGGGTTACTGGGTGGGACTCTGGCGGTCTGACGGTGTTCCCACATCATTCTGACTCGTTTTCAAAGAGGGGCCGAGGTCATGGTGCAGGAGGAGACAAACATCCCAACAGCCAGCTGTGGTCTGACTGCATCTCACTGATTTCTCAACTGGCTTCAGCTGTACCCATTCTCACGTCGTGTGTGTTCAAGTACCTCTTTGCACAGGACATGGAGCAGAACCTTTTGGTGCCTCTGAACTGGCTGGCAGGAGCAAAGTTCTTACAGTACTCACACTTCAGCACTGAGTAAAACACAGGTACACAAACACAGTTAGTCCGTCGGACACTCGGTCCAACTGGGTCACTCCGTCGGTGCCTCTTTTCTCCTTCGCTGCCTTCCATTCAGGGTCAGATGTGGGTAAATTCCCGTTGACGTGCGTCATAAAAAGCTGAGACTGTCAGCTTTTGTTTGGAGAACTCAACAGCTGGCATCATGTTGGCTGTATTAACTGCTCCTGTGTGCAGGATGAAACACTTTCACTCTGTTCAACGTTTCCCCCCGTCAGCCAATCAAATCCAGCTGTTCACAGCTGGACTGACTGAGCGGCCCCCGACCGACGGAGGTTCACGTGCCTCCTTTTGTACTGAGGTCGTCTGTCAGTAAGTGAAGACAGCTGGACGTTCTACCGCAGGGACCGGAGGATAACGTCCTTTGAATTCCAGTCGCACAACATTTCCTCTGGGAGTCGTGTTTTTATATTTTTTGTTACAATAATTTCATATGTTCAGCGCTTCCCTGCAATCAAGGGGGCGGTCTCTGAGACCACACCCACACGCTGACACGTTCTCAGCTCTGGTCACTGTGTAATTATTCTGTCCACGGTCTGACAGTGTTTCTACACACACAGACTCGTATACGTGGTTGGTTTAAATGAGTCTGTGCATCTTTATCTCATCATTACTCCTCTTGGCATTGTTAGTTTTGTGTTTTTTTCCTCTTTAAGTGAAGAATGAGAATTGACATTGCGACACATTCCTTAATGAATCCTTGATGAGAATAGTGACACACTGCTGTCTGTATTTGTTCCATCTCAGCGATGATGTCTGAGATCTGAAGTTTTGCTTCTTTACATGATTAACGTCTTGCTATGCTGATAGCGTTTGTTCATCTGCTTTTAATGATTTTACGGTTCATTTCAATATCCGATCTTGTTTTTGAAGATGAAACTTTTTCGCTCTCCAACATGTCTGGAAGGCAGCGACAGCAGCAGCTTACCTGTTGCTGTGGTAACGGTCTCTGATTGGCAGGTGTCTGGACTGTCATTAGTTAAATCCTCACCGGCCGAGTCTTTCAGCGGACCACACACCTGTCAGACAAAGACACGAACACGGTCCTCAGTCAGTGGTCGCGTGTTAAAAACAACATGCCGACGGATCCCGTGCACTCACGGGGAACGGCTCCGCCCCTTCCTGGATGACAAAGCCCTCGATCAGGTGCGTGAGGACGTGTGGCTTGACCACGGCTTGTGGAGGAGGAGCCCTCTCCCCCTGGCCACACCCACCACGGGACAGGACGGAGGAGGGGGAAGGGCAGGAGGTGGAAGGAGGAGCAGCAGCAGAGCCTGGACGGGGAGGAGAAAATCAGGTTTTCATTTATAAAAAGGAAACTCTATTTCCATGACATGAAATCAAATTCATCATTAATGTATCAAATGGAATGAAAGCAGTGAAACAGCCCTTTAAAATCTGTGACATACATTATCCTCACCTGTATCACGTCACAGGTATGTTTATAATCCCTCCACAGACTCAGTTAATCCGCTCCTCAGCGTTTTCAAACAAAAACCTTAGCCGCTGTGGGCCTGAGTTCATGAGGCGTGGACAGGAAGTCGAGGCACCAAAACGTGGGGTTTTTGGATGAAGGGAACAAAAGGACAAACGTGTTGAACCGTCCTTGGACCTCCATCACGACCACGTCCAAGGAACATCACTCAGGAGGTGTCAAGACAAAGACCGGTCATCAGCACCGCCGAGACCGCGTCTGGTCTGACCATCACATCCTGCACCGCGTACGTCCACCTTCAGTCCGTACCGTCTCAACAATGGGCTACGCAGCGCCTTTTAAATGCTTATGATTTTATATAGGTGGTTGTTTTACACGAAGCTGATTCATAAAAACATTTTTCATTTTAAATGTGCGACGTCGGCACGAATTTGGATTTGATTTACGGATTCAAGCGATTCACATTCATCGTTACCTGATTTCACTGGACCGGCCAGGACTGCCAAGCCGTGATCTCGGACCGGCTGAAACCGTGGGGGGGAGGGGCCATCTTCGTCATTGGCCGAGTTGGAATCCGATTTCCTTTTCAGTGAGGCGATCAGCTGCTTTCCCTGAAAACAGTGATTTGAAATGATTCTACCGAGTTCTGATCCACGTTGGACCACCTGTGGAAAACCTGCAGGTTTTTATAAATCACTTCATTCTATCGTTCAGGGATTCTCCTCCAGGACAGTTATGGACAGTAACCACCTAAGTTATTGAGGAGAATCACAGTTTCTGGACTTATCGACGAGCTGCTGCAGGAAAATATCTTTGAAGCGAAGATGACGAGGTTTTAACAGTAGAGTAGAAAATGATGAAGAGCTACAAACTCTACCTGTGACGTCTGACCTCCCACGGACTCTCCATTGGTGCTCACGGCCGCCGGCGCTCCTCCCTGCTCCTCCCCCGCCACCAGCGGGAGGGAGACAGAGGAGCGAGGCGCCGAGGACAAAGGAGAGGAAATGGTGGTCGACTGAGGGGAGGCGGTGCTTGAAGCCAGCGGTGCGTTCTGGATTTGCCCGGGGCTCTGGTTGGCCTGAGGGTGCACCTGAGAGACCTGGGCCAATGGGGGGGCCTCGTGCGGCGACTGTAGCGTCTTCAGGCCCAACCCTCTGCCCACGATTCCTCCCTCCCTGGAGGCGATGGACGCCACCATTGTGAGCAAGTTGGACGAGCTGTTCAGGACGCCGCCTCCGTCCTGGCTGCAGCTGTTCCGGGCCAGGGCCAGAGCTTGGCCGTTTCCCAGGCTGCTTTGTCTGGCTCCTACGATCTGCACCGGGATGTGTGGCGGAGGGGGAGGCTGG
>OMNV01013587.1:4564-17547 GCA_900303265.1 Brotula barbata
CACTGCTTCATTGCCCCTGACCAAGACACTAGGAGGAAGATCTGGAGTTGGTCCCCGGGCGCTAGTGTGTGTGTGTGTGAGTGTGTGTTTGCCCACTGCTCCACATAGATAGGATGGGTAAAAATGCAGCGAAATAATTTCCCTATGAGGATCAATAAAAGTACTTTTCTTTCTTCCTTTTTTAAAAAACATCCAACCAGGATAATCATTATTGTTTCATTGCACAATGGATATACTTTAAAATAAAAAAACAAGACAAAGACAAGACAAAGACACTGAACACCAACTCCAAAAAAGTTTTTCTGCTCTTCATCACCCAGTGATAAGGACAACCGTACAGCAACAACAAAAACACGTCAAACCATGTAGAAATGAATTAAAGGCAGGTTTGATCTGAAGGAAAGCCTAGAGCTTCCAAAAGACAGACTCATGTTCCTTTATTTTCCCTCAAAACCAACTGAACACAGGAATCAAACAAAATAAGGACATGAAAGAAACGATTCTTCACTTTTCAGGAGAGACGAGGTCCTCTTAACAGTGAAGTATTCATTCACATTGAAATTCAAAAAGTCAGTAAAAAGGAGGAGAGGAAGGTAAAAACCTGGTACCCAGTAAATGACAGGAGGGTCTCCAGCCTTCTACCCTAAAACCAGATTATTGTACAGACCTCTACATCATCCATCCATTTATCCATCCATACATCCATCCATTCATCCATCTATCCATCCTTCCATCCATCCATCATCCATCCATCTATATCTGTCCATCTATCATCCATACATCCATCCATCTAGCTATCATCCATCCATACATCATCCATCCATCCATCCATCCATCTGCCCATCATTCAGCTATCTATCCATCCATCATCCATCCATCCATCCATCCATCCATCATCCATCATCATTCATCCATCATCCATCCATCCATCTATCATCCATCCATCCATCCATCCATTATCCATCTATCCATCCATCAATCCATCATCTATCATCCATCCATCTATCATCCATCAATCCATCATCTATCATCCATCCATCCATCCATCAATCTATTATCTGTCTATTCAACCATTCATCCATCTATCCATCATCATCCATCATCCATTCATCCATCCATCCATCATCTATCATCCATCCATCATCCATCCAATCATCCATCCATCATCCATCCATCCATCTATCCATCATCCATCCATCCATCATCCATCCATCCATCCATTATCTACAGCTCTTTTTCCAGCAGGGTTTAGGTTCCTGGACCGGTCAGGCCTTAGGTTGGGTCAGACTCGTTGTTCCTCCGTGTCGCTCTCCTGTGTTTCCAACTGAGTGTGGAATCTTTGATTGATGCTGAGCCCTCATGTCTCCATTTCAGGTGGACCTCCCACACCTGCTGAAGATTTCAGATCAAATGAAACCATCACGCTGTCCTTGAATCAGACAGGCTTCGCCCCTGTTCCGTGCAATGGACGTAGCAGCTCCTGTACTGATTGTTCCCACCTCGTACAGGATGTTATTGACTTTGAAATGCTGTATGCCATTTGTTAAAAGGACACGGACCACTCCATTACACAAGGCCTGATCAGCTTCTCATTAGAAGTGGGGCTGAAGAGTATTAAATGCAGAGCAAAAATCTACATAAAAGCACTGAGTGTATGCCTGGGATGCTCTAAGTGCTTTCAGATGAAGTGGGTGATGCTGCTGATGGGGTTGTTTGTGCCTCTGGTCTGCCTCTATGCAAATTGGAGGGGGTCTAAAACAAACTGCACCTCAGCTCAGAGAAGAGACCCCATCAATTCTGAACATTTCAGGATGATGGATGTTAATGATACTGCCCCTCATTATTATTATCACTGTCCCTCATTATGAAGAGATAAATCTGTCTTCCTCCACATCACTGCTTTATTGTATTTACTGTATTGGAAGCCGTAAACCTGATAAACTCTCCCTTTATTTCATATCACACGTGTTATATTTGTTGTATCTCTTACTTTACACACTCACTAATGTGTGCATAATGTTTGAATTTATTCTGACCGGCCTTACCACACAACGGGAATATTTTTTTTTTCCATCTGTGCTCACATGTGATGGCTGTCCGAGGGCCTTTTCACACCAGTTAAAACAGACTTAGGCTCATTTTCCCCCTTGGTCCAAAACAACCACACAGAGACCCAGCATAGGAAGTGGTCTCAGTCCAGTCCCAAACCAATTCTGGAGTGGTTTGTTTGTTTTTGGAATGTGATTAGATCCCGATCCAACCCAACTCCCAACTGTACTCCAAAAGTGTGAACCTGTCGTAGGAGCTGCTTCCTGTATTTACTTTCTCGCTCCCGCCCAGTTTTCCAAAAAAAACCAAGAGTAAAACAACCAAACCAAGAGTAAAACAAAAAAAACCTGACCAAACAAACTACAGGTGAAAACAGCCCAAGGATATACACATATACACACACACTTACACACACACACCCACACACAAATGAACACACACGCACATACCTGCACAATCCCACAAACACACGCACGCACACAATTCGCTATCAAATAATTTAAGGTTGATATCAGATCATACAAAAAAAGGAAAAGAACAATACACGAAAATACAAGAAAAGGAAATAAAACCAAGGAGCTCTCATTAGGAGGCGACGTGGCTTAGGTGGTAGGGTGATCGCTTAGTGATCGAAGGGTTGCTGGTTCGATCCCTGGCTACTCCGTGTGGAAGGTCTCTGAGCAAGACCCTAACCCCAAATTGCTCCCGATAAGCAAGTGGGCCTTGCATGGTTCCCTCGGCTGTCGGTGTGTGAATGTGTGTATGAATGGGTGAATGTGAGGCAAACATTGTAAAGCGCTTTGAGTGGTCTCAAGACTAGAAAAGCGATATATAAATGCAGTCCATTCATAGAGCAGAGAGGTCCACCAAGGATCCTCAATGCCTGAACAAACACACATCCACCACTTCAATACCGGATGTTGATGTTATGTTGTTGTCCACACTATAGGGACAAGGCCAGAGGACATGTACACGAGACATCTAGTCTGGAACATCACATGCATCAACGTGTCTGTGTGTGTGTAGTCCATGATAAATGAAATGAATAATACAGCTCCTCAACAGCACGACAGCGCAATGAGAGTGAGGATCCAATCGGACCGCAGACCTGAACTCTGTCATTATGCCCTGAAAACACTCCAAACTCAAATCAAACACACAGCGTTGTCTTTCCAAAAAACTCATTTGTTTTCTTCGTCTCATCTCTGTGTGGCAACACAGCACCAAAATCAATCAATCAAAATTTACTCCTCTGACACTTTTCATGCACAAATGCATCTCAAAGTGCTTTCCATGGCTGAAATAAGAAAATATCACAGTCAGGAGAAGCCACAGTTTGTCCACAAACACACACACACACACAGACACACACTGAAAAAACAGCTGAGAGCTACAGGTTCACATGTCCACCAAACATACATGTAGAGGGACACACGGCAACAAGTGAGGAGGAGGTACACAGCAAACACAATACACATGGAAACACACACACTCCTGCAGGCAGCCTCAGGGATGCACACACAGATACACACACACACACACACTCAGTCAGCTGGAATGTAAAGTGCCTCCATGAAACATGCAGCAAAACCATAAGAAAAATGTTGGTTTGACTAAACTCAAAGCAGGAGTATGTGTGGTTGGGGGGTGTTAAGTGGGAGGTTTAGGTGTAAACCACACACACGCACACAATCTGCGGCGTGATGAATACACTGAGTGGAATGGCCCTGACCTTACACAGTGCTGACCAGGAGCTGCTGTCATCCATGGATAGTTTGTTTATGTGTTTGTTAGCCGACGTGTTTATCTTCTTCTTCTTCTTCTTCTTCTTTTTTCAGTGTGGGGTGCGTTGTGTACTGTCATTATCTGTCATCCATCTGTTACTCCCTCAGCCCTCTGCGGTCTCGTCTCACAGAGTTAAGTTGAGCTGTCAGCCCGCAGGCCTCGCACGGTGACAGGCAGACTCCCAACAGACCAGTCAACAGGTTCACGTTACAATAAACAAACAAACAAACAAACAAACAAACAAACAAACAACCCGGCTGTGGGACTGATGGATCGTTTGTACACGCTCACGCACTTTGTAAATGAAGATCCACATTTCTTCTATAAATCAGCTGTTCTTCTTTGTTGCTTCCCGTACCATGAACCCTCGAACGGACTGAGGGCCTTTTTACACCATCTGTGCCGTACGGTCCAGTACAGTTCTACGCCCGGCGCTTTGGGGCGTGTCCAAGTCCGTGTCATTGTTTTTAATTTTCGTTTCTGTCTTTGTTCGTGCTCTGACAGGTCTCCGTGGTATGAAGAATCACAAGTTCATTGCTCTCACACTCTAGGCGACACACACACACGTGAGATACAATGGAAGATGACTGATTCTGAGATAGTCCATAAAAAGTATAAAGACTGCCGCCCCGCCTCCTGTTAGTGAGGACAGTCCTCCATCCTCCCACTCAGCTCTGAGCCCTTCTTCGACGTCACGCAGTGACCTCACCCTGACCGGGATGGCGGCCATGTTTTCACCATGCTTTTCCTCATCGACGGTCGCCGTCTCTTGCATCACTCTCGTGCCATTTCCTGTTGTCTTATTTTTTGTTGTTGAACAGGCAGATTTAATGTTATTAACAAAAAACTGCATCACACCTCATTCATAAACACCGATTACCACTCACAGTGTTCACTCAATGAAGAAAGAACTGAAAAACTGAATTTTTATAAAACACCTCAAATAAACATTTGCGATGTGTCTGTGTGTGTGTGTGACATCTGCAGACGTTTGTTTGTATCAGATTTAGTCCTTTTTAAACAGAAACAGTTTAATCTGATCTCTCAAGGATTTAAGAAGAGCCGAGTGTGGTTCAACCTCGACACACACACACACCCACACACGCACACCCGGTGAACGAAGGTTTCTTCACTGATCGTGTGTTCGTTCTGTTTCTGAAGTGTGTCTCCTTATTTCACTGTTGTTGCTTTGTTACCGTCACAGGTCAGGCAGATGTTGAACAACCCAGAGGTTTGATCTCTACTTTTTATGGCAGAAGCTCCTGTTCCACACACTGCTCAACCCTGAGAACGCTGTCGGAGAGCTTCACAAACATCACAAACAACACAACACCTTACACACTCCATCACACATCTTCACTGACAGATCGGAACATGAACATACATGACAGCAAACAACACACACGCTTAAAGCTGCAGGACTAAACACGCTCACCACGAGTGCCACGCGCTACGTGAAACGTGCTCCAACATCTTGGATTGTATGTGTGTGTGTGTGTGTGTGTGTGTGTGTCGGATTTGGACTGTGAAATTGAAAATCAGAGATAAATCCTGTAACGGACACGGCAGGGGGCGGGGCCATGTACCGAATAACAGGGTCCTCCGCACTGTGGGACGTTCTGGGCTACCATCATATCAGATTCAGACCTGTTGCGACGAGGCTCCGGTGTGTGTGTGTGTGTGTGGGCAGGAAGAAGACGCTGCCTTCCAAAAGTCTTTTTTTTCTTTTTAAAGTGCTTTAGGGTGAACCTTTCCTCTCAGTCAGGCTCCAGTGCTTCTGTCAGGGTTCATGGAAGCAGTTGTACCTTGAAGCATTGAGGATATACAGCCGTGTGTGTGCGTGTGCCGGCGCACACACATTTGGTCCATTCTCCTCACTGCCTATAACAATGATGGATGTCGAGGGCTGTGCCACCAGATTGCTTAGCCAGGAGAGCTGAATAAAAAACAGCTTCTCCATCCTCTCCTTCCTCCCTCTGTCTTCTTCTTGTTTTTCCCAGGTCCCTTGTGGCCGACATCCACCCGTCCAACACATATCTTCTTTTTTACAGCTCACCAGTCCATCGTTCTCTCCATTTTCACGCTCTTTCAGTCACTCAAACGCTGACCTGTGAATTAGGGCTGAGCCTCAGAGGTTTACATGGAATATAAGTGGATCAATAAGTACCTCGCTCACCGAGGCCTCCAGGGGTTCTTATTGCCATGGAAACCCTGGAGCCAAAGAGGTGGCGGTGACATGTATTACACTTAATGAAATAGCATCTGAACATTCTTACACGTGGACATATAAACGGGAGCAGCACAGCACACACCTGACTCTCAGCAGGAGCTTCATCTTTGTCAAGCTTCGTCGTAAATGTCTGTTTGTACCTGACGGGCTGCCACGGAGGGCCTCTCTGATTCCCATCCGTCTGTCTGAGACCCATTCAGACCGAGGTCCAGCCAAAGTCAGGAGTCTAAAACCAGAGACTGAGCCAAGAGGTTTTTATGAGACATGTTCATAATGAATCCATTCATAATCCCACTCACATGTAGGCCGATGGAGCACCTCCAGAGGACTAGACTCACCCCGCCCTCAGCCCGTAGTCAGGCCCTGAAAGGTCCACGGTGACGGGCAGGACAGACACACAGAGGGTGGACGGTCTCCCTGGGAACTAATAACATCAATAACACAGCATGTCATCGATTTAATCTAAGAGAGAGTAAATAACTTCCAGTGAAAGTGATGCAGATTAAAGTGAAGAAGGCACTGATCCTCCTGTGGGAGGACAGAGTCTGAGTCAGACGACCACCTGTGTCTTTCATGGTCATATGACGGCCTGACTCATGTCCAATCTAACAACAGTAAGAATGAGGACATATTTCTATGATTGGTTTGTTTCTGTGTCAAACGTTAGTGGAGACGGCCAGACGGATGGATTTCAGACACACTGAGGAGATGTTTGTCACGTGGCAGCTTCACCTCGGTCCACGGTCATAAAGCAGGCGTGCCCGTAGAGTCTCATCTTTACGACACGCACTACACTTTGATGGTACACAAAGGTGTCGTTGAAATGGTGCACCGCGACGCCGGAACTGCAGCCGTTAAAGCTGTTTCAGGCAAAACGGACAGAATTAGAAAACAAATCCAAGTATTTATTTCATCATCACAAGCCCCACCCCCATGAAATAAACAAACAAATAAATAAATAAATAAACTCCACCTGTGGGTCCACTTTCATAGCGTTTTCTTTTAAACTGGTCTTGAAAGCCCTGATGGATTCCCGGTATCATTTTTGGAACACATTAGCTCCGTTTGAACAGAGGCGTCGTAGCACCGATGATGGAGTCCAGTCACCCCGTATAGACACAATAACTGGAACGGACCTCGGCACAGGTCTCCGAGTTCCACTGGGTCCTGGACCATCCAGCAGGCTGTCAGATCCATGACACCATAGTACTTCACCACACCTTGTATCATGTAATGTTGGGCCTGGATTTGCCTCCATGTAATCCGTCTGTTGCACACTGAGTGAATATTAAACAAAAGTGCATTATTTTAATCATTTATTTTAATTTTGTCTTAGTTTGTCCCAAAACGAGGCAGTCGCAGCATTCAGTGCAACTAAGAGGACAAATATGACACATGTACTCAAAAACAGGACCAAATATTTGAAACTCACCGGGCAGTGAGTATGACATCATCTCAACAAATTCATGCCACGGCCACATCTGGAACATCTGCAGCGCTTTTCTTCCTCCTCCGTTTTGTAAAACGTGACTGAATTCTAAGAGAACAACAGAGGGAAGGATCTGGTAAACGTAGGTGGAGAGCAGGTTCCACTGAGACGCCATGAAAGGCGTGTGAAGGCTGAGGCCTCGGAGGGTTCGGCGGAGACCAGCGCTCGATGTAGCAGAACGACTTGCTTTCTGCCGAGGGCGGCGCACCGAGGGACCCCTGAGCAATCCTATGATCCAGGTCAAATACCGGATGTTGGCAGGAGGCCCTGGGATGGAGAGGAGAGGGAGAGGAGGGAAGGTAAGAAAGAGAAAAGAGAAAAGGAGGAATGAGGAGAGTCAGTGAATAAAGAAAGGGATGGAATGGAGTGAATAAGGCGATGGAGGACGAGAAAAATACGACGAGGAATTTGAAAGATGCTATGGAGAAGACAGAAGAGAATTAAAGTGAGAAAATGAACTGAGGAGGAGGGAAGGAGGACAAATACGAAAGAAAATGGAGACAAAAGGTTTAGGAAGGAAAGAATTGAAGGGAGAGGCGGAAAAATGGAGGTGGAGAGAAGAGAAACAGGAATCTAATGGAAAAGAGAAGGAAGGGGAGGAGAGGAGAGGAGAGGAGGATATTAGACAAGATAAGACAATGAAGGCCAGAAAACAAAACAACCACCATAAGGAAAGATAAGGGAGGAGAGGAGAGGAGAAAAGATAAGGGAAGAGAGGAGGATGGGTGAGGAGACGATAACGGAAGAGAGGAGGATGGGTGAGGAGAATTTAAAAACGATGAAGAGGAGGGGGAGGAGGGGTTTGAAGGGGAGGGATGGAGTGAGGACTTTCTGTTTGCTGCCATTTCATTGGTCCGATCACACACACACACACGCACACACACTCTTGCGGTCTCAAGGACCACGGTGATGTGTCAGCAGTGAACAGTGATCCTGGTAAAGCACTCGGTGACTCCAGTGCTGATCAGAGCATTTTCAAATAACATCCACACACATTTATTTTCAGCCTCTGGAGATCCTCACACGTCTGACACGGGGCCAAGATTTCCTGGCAGCAACAGAACACAGCGGAGGTCTGGAATCAGCAGCTGCATTTACACAGCTGGATGAGAACGGGCCCCGAATTTAGAGCAGGGTTGGACCGCACCGTGACGCCTCATGAGAACTCCAAACCTTTTTCACGAGGCTCCAATCATGAATCAGACAGACGCCTCGTCTTCAGCCTGTCCGTCAGCGACCTCTGACCGAACGCGCCGCGGCTCTACGTGTGCTGCTTACACCTCATCCTTCTGCATAATGCCCGGACAAACTCGCCTGCAGCGTGTGTCCGTGTGTGCTCACTGCTCCCCTCGTTTGTGAGGAAGGTCCGTGTTGTTCATTCTTCCTCCATTCTTTCGGGGTGATGGTAAAGAATAGCCTGCTACTGTAGAAACCATAAAGTCTGCATTCATAACGCTGAGCTTATGTGGAGGAAGTGTTGGAGTGCACATCAGAAACATCCAGGTGGTCAAAGATGACCTGGTTCTATTATCCTCCATCTACTTACTCTGGCCCAGGTCTCCATTTCAGAGGTCAAATGATGATGTGATGGTGGTATCTGTAGGTGACATATTGTGGCCACCATTAATTTGATTTTTGGAGCTTTTGATGCTTCTTTCCTTTTTTCTGTTTTTTTTCAAGCTGTTTCAAAAGGAAATCTTCAAATTCTCACCAATTATCAGTTATTGTCATTTTTTATAAAATTGAAAGTATATCTGGAACAAAGAAAGCTGAAGTGGCCTCATCCTCATTAAAAAGAGCCTCACAGGTCTCGCTGGTTTCAACAAAGCCTCGTCCATCATTCTCACACACGGAGAACGTCTCGTCCGTCTGATAGGATGAATTTTCATCTGTGCGCTCGTTTGATGTTACAGCCAGACCATTTCTTGAAAAAGGCTACTTTGCTCTTTAATGGTGGGGCTCTGACAACCAAACCTGACATTTACTGTTGACATTATACACAGATGAAACACTTTGACAATCACATTCCTCCAGCCTGCAGCAGATAACAAAATGTTAGCCCGCTGTAGAAAGTACAGCAGCGAACCGTACGAACTACGGAAGCCCTGCAAGCAAGCAAAAAAAAAGTTATTCAGGCACGCTCATTTTTATGTGTTTATTTATGTAGTACCGATTCCGGCCCCAACAGGGTACCACTGTCCAGTGCTTGATTTTAGCATGGTTTGTGTCTTTTTTTGGGCTGGGAATCTATTTTATATATTCCAATTTTTTTGTCTAATCTTTATTTAAAAAGAACAAGAACATATTATTTCAACCAGTGCTAGTCTACTGCTCCCGTAGCTAACAGCTACCTTGATATGTTTAGGCTCCTATTAGCCCCACATCTCGACACTCTATCATACTGTGGAGTCTGTGGGAGGGATAAAGCCTCATTGACCTTAACGTAGCATTACAATGTAAACAGACGGTCCGGACGGTGACCACCGGCAAAAGGACACAAACATGACTCCATCCATCAATATAAAGAGCATTTACATGTCTTCTTTCTATCTTAAACAATGATCGTCACAAACAAACACACATACACAACACGAGCCATCCCAAGTCGAAGTTTTAGTTTTATCTGGAAGTTGTTTTGATGTCATTTCAACATCACAAAACAATAATGAAAGTTTAAAAGTTCGTACTTTACTGAATGAACACAATCTCAGCTCAGAGTTGGATCTATATTTACTGCACCTACAGGACCTTACCTGCATTAATAGAGCTTCTATCAGAACACGTGTGGACCACAGACTAAGATTGTTATCAGCTCCAAAGCACACCGATGCCCTTCTAATAATGTTGATGTAAGAGAAAATGTATGATGATGATAATAACTTAAGAGAAAGAAAAGATCCTCTTCCTTATCCTCTTTCTCATCCTCATCCTCACCCTCACCCTCATCCTCCTCCTCATACTCATCCTCGTCCTCACCCTCATCCTCTTCTTCATCCTCTTCCTCATCCGCTTCCTCTTCCTTGTCTTCATCCTCATCCATTTCAAAATTGAATCAACTGGTCCACTGCCTAAGACTCCACAAACAATCTCAACTATCTCTCCATGAAATGATTGAGTTGCCATAGTAACACACAAACTGAACCTCTACCATGCAAATCTGTGTTAACCTTGATTGGCGGGGACATTGGTTGTGACCATGCTCCAGACGTAACACATGACCTGCTGCAGTGTGAGAGTAAAAATGGATCCAGACCGGAGCAGGATGGATCAGATTCCACTTGCTGTGGTCTGTGTTATCTTATTGTAAATGTGATCAATATAAAAGCCAACACCCCTCTCTTTGAGCCAGGAGCCTGTGTCTCTTCTGCAATAACACTGATTGTACTTTCACGGCCTAAAAAAATAACATCAAAGCCTACCAGAACGTGACATATGGCAAAATAAAAAATCTCAACACCAGAACGCCACAAGTACATTTTCACACCTACGTGCAAAGGACCATCCAGGGTGGGAAGCGTGCGGAAGCAGAAGAAAGTACACGGCAGCAAAATTCTAATTCACACCTCAGGAACAGACTGCAGCTGGGTGCACACGATCTCAGTGATAAGGTGAGTGCGCGGCATGAAGACCGCTAGCTCGACTTTCTGAGCCGAGAGAAGAGGAGTCTACGAGCTCAGAACGAGTCCCCGCAGCTGCTGATGCTCAAACTGTGCTGTTAGCTGCTGTTGGATTTCAAACAGAATCGTTTTGCATCTTTCACTCGAGTACTGTGAAGATTATAGAGATTACAGCAAGAAATGACAAATTACAGCAACGTACATCATGAGGGCAAATCCAGATCCAGAGACAGAATTGGTAGGGATCCACACGACTCTTCTGCTGACTGACTAGAGGTGAGCTGGAGCCTAGCCCCATCAAAGGCTAGCTCATCACTCTCCAGTACTACAGAGACCCTGTTTACTTCCTGTATCAATGAGAGATTACCCACAGTTACAGTGTACTAAGGGAATAATAAGTCGTGAGTATTCAAAGGTGGAGGTCAGCTGCCCGAGGAAGAGGTAGACCAATGAGTGTTGAGCTTCGGCCACATCAGAGAGTACCTGGACTGCCTGTTTCCCCTGTGCAAAGACAAAGGATCCTCTGTGACTGACAGACTCCGACCTGTGGGAACTTCATGGCCTAACTGAAAACTCATGACTCTGATTGGCTGTGAGGCTGTTTGTTCATGGCTGTTGGACTCCACATGCACAGGTGTTCTTATTCTGGGTTCAGTTGTTCCGGTTCCATCCTCCCCTCTGGCCCCCGACTCCCCGCTCCTCGTCTGATTTTAGTAACCATGGGAAAAGTGGTATGCACGTAATTAATAGGATGCCTGAAGATGTTTTCCTTGGTATGGAGAGCAGGAAGTCTCCTTTTGGAGCGTTGCTATTACGCGCACAAGGAGCGAGAATGAGGCAGAGTTTGAGGCTCCTTCCCAGACTGGTCCTTACCCAGCGGTCCCTCACTGTGGTGCTGCTCCATAACAAGGACGAGGCTGTAATTTACACGTTTTATACACGGCGAACCTTTTTAAAGTCCTGATGTAGTTATTGTCTGCTGTCACACTCACTGTTTGAGTTCAGCGCTAGAGACCGGAGAGGAAGAGGGAGAGGAGGGGGAAGGTATTCAGCAGGACTTCAAGCTACCTACATGATCTCATTGAATAGCTTCAACTCTTCCTCCTGAAGTAGATCCGCTCCTCTTCGTGCAGTATGGATATTATCTGTCTGACATGTCTCTGTCCTCCAGCCCTGTAGAATGGACCGCTTCATCATGCAGGGATGAAGAGCATGAACACAATGACCCAGAAGTTAAAGGGGCATTCAGCACCTTTAGGAGAATTCTGGCATTGAGTGTGTGTGTGTGTGTTTTTGTGAATGTGTCTGTGTGTGTCTTTCTGTGTGTGTGTCTGTGTGTGTGAGTGTGTGTGTCTGTGTGTCTGTTTGTGTGTCTGTTTGTGTGTCTGTGTGTGTCTGTGCGTGTGTGGTTCTGTGTGTGTGTGACTGAGTGTGTCTGTCTGTGATTCTGTGTGTGTGTCTGTATGTCTGTGTGTGTGTGTGTTTTTGTGAATGTGTCTGTGTGTGTCTTTCTGTGTCTGTGTGTGTGGTTCTGTGTGTGTGTGACTGTGTGTGTCTGTCTGTGTTTCTGTGTGTGTGTGTGTGTGTGTGTGTATGATTCTGTGTGTGTGTGTCTGTCTGTCTGTGTGTGTCTGTGTGTGTGTGTGTGTGTGTGTGTGTGTGTGTGTGTGTGTGTCTGTCTGTGTGTGTCTGTGTGTGTGTGTGTGTCTGTCTGTCTGTGTGTGTCTGTGTGTGTGTGTGTGTTTCTCCACCAGATGCTGTGTATGGACTCTTTTTATGTGATTTTCAGACTCCATCTTCCTGCTGAATGCTG
>OMNV01013597.1:2704-18142 GCA_900303265.1 Brotula barbata
TTTTTTTTTTTTTTTCTTTTTTTTTTTCCCCCCTCTAGGTCCTCGTGTCGTCAGGAAATTGTGATCAGTAAGATCCTCGGGGTATCCGGTCATCCACAAACTCACGAGCCAGGACTGCGGCAGGCATTTTTAGCTCAGCATCTTGTCCAATGGCAGGCTACGTTGGATCACGTGATCGAGCCATCTGACACACAACTGTTGGTTTCAGACAACAACATCAGTGACGTTGTGCGGTTGGGCCACAAGTGGCTGTTGTGATGTATGCTTACTCGTACGCACACATCGACACAAAGGAGCGGGGGGCTTGCTGCTAAGACGACATGTTAATGAATGAATAAAGGAGCAGCAGATGGTCGGCCCGGTGCCACGGAAAAACACACTGATACACTTTTGCTTGGTTTGGCACTTAATGAGCAATCTGCTGCCACTGTATCTCCTTGACCTACATCTTAGTTCATCTTTAAGTAAGACTCCTAAGACCCTCTGTCCGACACACACGCGTACACACACACACCCACACACCCAGTTTTACTGTATGTGCTGCTGTAGGGTCATTCTCAGGTGGAGATGTAGGGCAGGTTGTTGCAGCACACACGGCAAAGAGGCTAAGACACCTGTCTGATGGACTTCCCCCTTTTACATTCACGCACACGCAGGCACACAAATACGCTCTGCTTAGGTTCCCTGCTATACTGGGTCACTTTAAATGGCACTCTGTGTAAAGATAGCCCGGACCAGGGAGAGGGGTCAAAACAACATATGGGAGCGTGAAAAGGAGAGCGTCACCTTTCTTTAAGTCTACCTTATATAACTGTATTCTCTGTACCTCTTTGAGCAATCTACAATCTGCATCTTTCAGTCATCAAATATTTCAAAATCTGGGACTGATGCCAAAGTGTTGAAAACGTCAAAAATACAGCAGGGACAGAAGACTCAAATCCTGGATTCCAACTTCCTGAAAGGTTGAATTTTTGAACATGCTGTTCCATATTTCATTCTGAAGTCATTCTTAATTATTTTGTTACGGTAACAGATCTGAGTCTGTTGCGCAATTTTAAAAGTTACGCAATTTTGAAAACAGATCAAGATAAACCATATTTAATTTCCAACGTTTACACCATATTTTCAATAAAAGAATTTCACAATCAGTAAATAGTGAATTAAATAGATACTAAGCTTTATGTTTCCAAGGTCTGCTGTTGCTCTTCTTCATCGTTTACTTGTAGTTGTGATAACAAACATTTTTTGTGGCCATTGTTTTCATTTCCAGCATTATAAATTCATTTGTGCTCCCCTCCTGTTTCTCTTTCGTAACTTGGCTGGTGAAATAATAATTTGGCTACCATATGGCAAGACTGCCACTCCAAGTGTGGAGCTTTACTGTGCTGTGTGGCGTGGGGGTTAGGGTTGGTGGCAGTGTGTGTGTGTGTGTGTGGGTCAGAGTAGAGAGGCGAGGTTCTTTCACTGGCCCGCGCCTGGCTGAGCTAATTTCTCTAATTTGCAGACAGTCTGGCCTCAGGCTCAGGGCTCAGAGGCCAAAGGGCCACAGCTCCAGGATATCCAGCTCCACCGCTGATCTCCCTCCCAGACACACATCACACCCACTACATCATTGGTCACACTTTTACAGGGAGGGACACCTACGGGGTAAATGGAATTGGGCCTGATCCAGGAGAGGAAGGGAGGGAGACGACAGCGCCAGACAGGACTGAAAGGATAAACGGAGACCAGACCTGGGGTCAGCTTGAACCTGACACGATCCAAAGTAGACAAAGTGATGTGACCTGAGACATGATAATACCAGACAGCACTAGTTGAGTTGTAACTGTCTGGTGTAAATGCCACTCTACAGTCAACACACGGCTCTGAAGGGAAAAGTGCCACCAGCTTCTACCAAAACATGACAGCAGGCACACTAACCGGTGAAGAGAAGGGCCACCAAAGACAGACAAAGGTTGGTTTAGTCATCTACCTCGGAGGAAATGTCAAAATGTCCGACTGAAGCCGACTCAAACCTGCTGTAACTGTTTACATCATGTAGATAAATAGACAGACAGACAGAAAGACAGACAGATAGATAGATACTCAATCTCTCTCTTAATCTCAAAGGAAACTCAAGAACGCTCATAATGACTAAATGGCAAATAGTAAAACATACACTTCATATCATCAGCTGACAATACAGCAAAAACTCCATTAAAGATGTGGAACATATGAACCCTCCATGCTACAAAAGAAAATAAGGCAATTAAGAGTACAACAAATGTAATCCTATCGTTTGCACATCACTGACCACTGATTCCCTCAAACTGCTCCAACTAAAGTCCCATAAGCTCCCTGACACGTGGACGTCAATCAGTCAGCCGTTGGATGCCGAAGAAGTCGACTGATTGTGCAGCTTTAATTATAAAGGATAACAAATAAATAACTACAAAATATTTGGTTGGATTCAATCACAGATTTTGTTTCTGATGTCCATCGTTGATTCATTTCCCCTGATCTGTTTAATCAACATATAAGATTTGCATTTGTTTTCTATCTTTACATTATTAAAGTAGAGAATTATGCCTCCATTGTTGCACTTCCATCTTTATGACTTTCAAACCACCAGCTAGTTGTGGTTGTAATTCTACCATCACCATAACACAGAAATCCAACAATCCGCTGCTGCTTCCCGCATCTCCTGTTGTTGACTTGTAAAGTGAATCCTACTGACACAGAGGATAACCTCCTCACAGACATGTACAATGAGGGCACGTTACGCAATACAGGGAGCAAAACTGGTCTAACGGTGTTAAGTTCCAGTTAATTTCACACAAAGAAAACATAAATGTCAAAACCACAGCAAGACAGTAAGTCAATGAGTCAGGAGAACGAGGATACCACGGAGGTCAGGAGTGTGTCAGCTTGTTTGCCTATGGTAATGTTGGGGCATTAAAACAAAATATAGCTTGATCAAGGTCAAATGTCATCCAGCAACACTAACAAACACACTCAAGCTCAAGCAACGCACCATCAACGAACTATAGTTTGTTGTATTTTATGATCTATAAACCACATAAGAGCATGAGTTTTTGAAAAAACCTCTAGGACCACATGTCACACGTCTCATGGTTAACATGACACTGACTCTGATAAACTAGTGACCTTTATTTTGGTAGTAACAACAAATTCCGCCTTGAGATCTGACAGGATAACATGTGATTCATGTGATGAAGAATTTGGATCAGATTCAAATTCCGACAAACAAAAACAAAATGTCAAAATGTTTTTCTTTCGCATGGGATGAAAGTGAAAATAATCCAGTCGCACCCTTTCTGTGAGGCGTACTAAGCAGACATTACTCTTAATAACAATTAGTCTCACTTCTGCTTTTGGTGCGCTCCCATTGCCTCGCCGTGCGTGTGTTGTTTTTCAGTTTCGCCTAGGTAAACAGCAGACAGCTGAGCGATACAAAAAGAGGATTATTTCTCTGTGCATGCATTGTTTTGCTGCTAGTCGGTGGAATCCTGGCAGCAACCACACCCACCACGCCACGACGTAGAAACCCCGTAAGAAGTGACCAGTATCACATTATTTTTGGGGCACCATGTTGTTTACGGAGCCGGGCCAGCTTAGTCTCTACTGAGATCCTTTAGACAGAAGGATTATCCTCCCCTGGCTGGAACTTTAACACCAGCAATGAATAACAGTGGGCAATCGTTTGTTTGTTTTTAATTTAAAAAAGGGTCCTTTAATGAATCAGCAGAAAATGTCAAATTTGATGCCAATCTCTGTCGTGCAATCAAAGGAGGATTGTGGTCGCAAAAAATCATCTTAAACTACATCAACATAGAAAAGATACCCACAAAGGAGAAGGGTAAACATGCGTAATCCAAGTATAATTTCAAGTACATAATCTTGATGAACGTTATCTGTGTCAATGTGAGAAAGTAGAGAGCTCCTGTTTTAGGTTGCGTTGTGCAATTTTGTTTCTTAATGCAGCCACTGAGGCAAAAGCAGCATTTTGAAATCCTCCGTCTGTTTGAAGATGGTCATTGCTTTGTTTTGTTTTGCTCCTTCCTTTCCCCAGCTTCTTTTTTTTTTTTTTCTTGACGTGTGCAGTCCTGATTGTTAGGAAACAGAGCGGAAAAAGATACGATCAGTTGGAGCCGGCAAAAACAGTCGAGTACAGCTGTGGTGATTTGTCTTGATAGTCTGCTAAGTACTGTGTATTACGAGATAAACATCTGGCGAAGCTTAGCAGATGAAGAAACAAGAAGGCAGAGGTTAAATCTTCATTTGAATAACAGCTATACATTAACACAACCTGGATAAAGTGGATTAATGTGGGCAATATGGACAAAACATGATCATAATCTGCCATTTCATTTTCTTTATAAAGCCTGTGTACGTCAGACAAGGACGTTGCTATTTTTAGGTTTGACCCAATAGCCAAACATGTTTGTGGTCCTTAAAAGACTTGAAGATTGACTTTGGCACACTTAAACAGATTGACAGAGTGTTGTGCTAATGGAATGAAAGAATGGAAACAACACATGTGAATGTATCCTTACAAAGAGATAAGAATGTGCATAACTGAGCATGAAGTGGAATACAGATGTGCAGGATCCTTGAGCACATCTCTAAACATGACACGACAATGACTTTGTGAGCTCCTGTGACATTTTCTGTGTGTGTGTGTGTGTGTGTTTCAGCATCTGTGACTCTAACCATATAAACACAGCACGAAGTGAGAGCTCACACCTTCTCACCAACATGTGGCTGGAGGCCAGTATTTCTTAGAGGTTGACAGTAAAAAGCCAAAATAACTAGTCTCATTTTCACACCTCTTCTGGAGTGCGTGCTGGATCAGAAGCGGAAGGAAGGAGACACGCGGGCCGAGTCTCAGGTTGTCGTGCATATCACTTCCTGGGTTGGTGCTCGGAGCTTTTTCTATCTTCATTACTTCATCTGAATCCGTGAGAACAGAGAATGGTTGCTGCTGATTTGTTGGTGCTCTGTGTTTGAATTTTCTTCTATTTATCAGACCGCTGCCTTTCAGACGATACAGACAAGTCCTTTTTCTTCATTTGTAAAATCCAGCAGAAAATGACTCTGATCTCTAATCAATACTTCTGATTTACACTATATGAGAGAGAGCGCAGAGATTTCTGGAAGCTCAATCGAATGATGAACCCTAACACAAGCGTTTGTATCAAGGGACTGAGGTGGGTACAAAGACTGAGTGTACAGCACGACGGTCCCAATTATTCATATTTTATTGCACTTATCACACAATTTCATTTATCTGAAAGGGGTAGTTACTCATTATTTGCAGATTTGGTTTTTACATTCAACCTAAGATAAGAGTGTTTAATCACAAAAACAGTATCATCTTTCTTTACTCTCTTCACTCTTTTGTACTTCCTCCTTTGCTTTCTCCTATTTTTTTTTGTAACTTTTATGTTTTATTTCCTCGTTTCTCTCAATTTATTGCTTTCCTTTTTTAATCAGACTTGGAAGATGAACGGCAGTGCGCCTTTCTCTTTCTACCCAAACGTAAACAGGAGGTTCGGTGGCGTGTGTAGACTTTAGCATGGACTACCAACATCTTATTTACACACTAGTTTCCTGTATCGTGGCCCTGATGTGTCTACGTTCGATTTTGAGATGCAGGGTTTTAAAGTTTTGCCACTCAATCTGGCTGAACTCCTTCAACTTTGGACTTTTTAAAATCACCATTCCATAAATTTCAAATGTGCAAAAAGGACAAAAACCTAAAGCGTCCTTCTCTTTTATGTGCTGAAACCATTTTCCTAATAACTACTAATATTAAGGTCACAGGATGTCACTGTGCACAGATTTGATCAGATTTGTCACAGCATCAAAATGGTTTTCTTCTTACGAGCGAGTGGCAACAGATGTGTGGTAGCTAATTTGTGACTTACAACGCTCGCATAATCGTTCCATTTTATCTCAATCCGTCTTTCTGAGCTAATGAGACTGTATTAGGCTAAAATCCTAATTAGCACTAACTCTAGCCATTCCCTGCAACACAAGTAATTAATATCAAACAGGCTTGCACGCGACCCAACAAAAAACACCCCGAGTGGAGAAGGAGGGGTGTACGGGGCTGAGAGAACGGGAGGGATCAGAGAAGGGCGAAGGATAAGACAGGGGTGATGTAAGGGCGTAGCAAAGTCTGCACGCTTTAGGCTGGTGGTTAACAGGTGGGCACACATTCTGCCGCCCCCTCCCCAATCTTATAGACCACCAGCTAGGGGAAGACTTTAGTGAAGATCTGTCTGGCAGACAGAGAAGGGGATTTCAGCACCAAATCCAACGGATCAATAAAAATGTCTGCTAATTAGGTTGGGCAGACAAGGAGGGGGCTGGATGAGAGAGAGAGAGGAATAGAGAGGGGGGGGAGAGAGAGGGAGAGGGAGAGAGAAAGAGAGAGAGAGAGAGGCAAAGAACAGGAAAGAAAAAAACAAGAGCCAGCAGTGGTGATTAAGAGTTAAACCTGGGAATGTCCCTTGACAGGTGTGTCTACTATGGAAATCAGGTGAAGTTCCCAGGGAGCGTTCCATTTAGACTTGCCAAGATTCACACCCCGCCCTCAGCCTTCACTCTCTTACCCCGTCAGTGGCAGTCTTTAGCGCTACAGTGATGACCCCAATCCTTCCTCCTCCTCCTCCTCCTCCTCCTCCTCCGTTCCTTTTCTTGACCTTCCTCTTCTTCCCTCCTTGCTCTGGACACCACTTCGACCTAAATCTCCTCCTTTAATCTTCACCTTCTTCTCGTCTTTTGGATAACAATCAACCGCCTAATTGTGTTAATCTCACTGGTCTTTTGTTGTCAGTAAGGCTCCAGGCGTACTGCTGAGCAAAAACATAAAACCACAGATCATTATTACCAGGCAACATTCCACAGCTACAACAATGCTGACAACTGACTATTACTGATTAAAAAGAAATCTAGGATTGGCATTGGTTTGTAAATTACATGCAAATTTAACTGGGCAGATGGATAGATTAGTTCTAAAAGATAAGTGATCTAATAGATATTTGTACTAGACATCTAAAGTGAGTCACGGTGGGAAAGACAAACGTATGATGTAAAGAAAAATAAACGATAGAGAGACAAACAGCATTACCAATAACATACAGTATCCCATAATACTGTCTATAGATTAAACATTCCTTGAAAGCTACAACAGAAGCCGGCCGTTGTAAACACATTCTTCAAATCCCTCACAAGCTTCTCTTTTATGTGCTCTAAATAAAACAAATCTGTACATTATCAATTTTTCAAAACGAGAAGCTTATGGAATGGCACTCTAAGTTCTATTATAATACAGCTCGGGGCCCTGAGCCAAAGATATTAGCTATGGGGCAATCGTAAACCCGGGATCAAGCTAAGGTTAGGAGATGATTTGTGTATGATTTTGAAATGATAACCAGGAGCGTAATCAAAATATTCGGAACAATAAGGGATTATATGATGGCAATTGCTGCACTCCACGCCATCTGTTGATGAGAGGGGCAGGGGGATTATGTTGCCCACATAGGGAGTGTATACTGTTCATGTGTTGTATGTGTGTTTACATTTATCTCTATGGGATTTCTTTTTCTCTTTGCAACATGCAGATGTGTTTTTTGTGCCCCTGCGGTTGCTCACATCCTTTTTCTGCTTTTCATTCCTGGCAGCCCTTGTGGTTGTCTTTTGCCTTTATTTTCCTTTTCTCTGCTTCACCTCCAAGCAGTACTTAGTCATCTTTGTCTGTGTTGACAACCAACCCTCCCTCCCTCCTCTCATCCCTTTTGTTTCAGTGGGTGAGTCTGGACCTGTATGACTGTCAGATGACACTGTCTGACTCTGCTCTGTTGTAATCTGACATGGCTAATCTAATCTCTCTGTTTTTGCAGATTGGTACTACCTGGGTTTCTCAGCCAATTAGGGTCCATCTGCACAGCACGCCATGCAGTCCAGGCCAAAGCCAACTCCTGCAGAGGCCCAGCCAGTCAGGCCACTGCACGGCTCAGGGACGACTCAGGCTGTCTGGGGCTCCAAATATCTGCTTCCATAACAGCCCATCTGCCTGTGGTTTGGCCTGGTCCACTTTCATCCCCAGCAACTCAAAGGATTAGGACTCTTCCTCAGTTTACTGCCAATTAAAACACTTGGAAAGCATTTGTTAAGTAATGAATACAGACATTTTACATTAGTTGTGTTAAGCATCAAATATTATCTTACTGTTGCATAAAGTACGACAGCATGATCGAAACTGTAGTGAGATCCAGTGAATTAATTCCTTTCTTTAGTTTTTCCTGGTGATGGAACTCCCATCCATTCCATTTCATTGATTGCATGGACCATAATTGTCTTTCCCTCTTCGCACGTGTCATCATTGTGTATATGAACGTAGACAACACTGAGACAGAGGGGCGAGTACATAGGAACAAGGTCAGAGGCCTTCTAACAGCTTATTTTCTCATCAAGCCAGTCTCACTTAATCACCTTAGCTAAATTAGTTTGAAATTAGCCCTCTTTCCAACTCCCTCCCCTCATTCTTCCCCTCCTTGCCTCCCCCTTTCTACCAGTCATCTTCACAGCTTTCTGGATTAGACAGATTACACGTCTGAAACTGTTTTTGTTATCTCTCTCTTTCTTGAGGGGCATTAATCCAGGATGTGCAGTATCTCAAAAACACATGTATCACAAAATGTTGTTCTGCATTCCACGATTCCATGATAAAATATTGATCCAAATATAAATATGGATTTATGCTCAATATATATTTGATATATATGTGAATGCTCACTTGGTTTAATGAACTGAACTATACAACACTTGATTTTTTAGGAAACTGTCATATTTCTGCAGTTCAATCTGATTCACTTTAAAAAAAAAAAATCAGATTGAAAGGACTGAAAAGTAATGACCATGACTATCACTATATATAAATATATTACTAAAACTAGGGTTACTATAGTTGATTTAACATTTTCGTAGTCACCACCTCTGTTTTTGCTGCATTTTCTACAGCACTGTATTCAAATATTAATGGTTGCTAATGTGAAAGTGCTCATTAAATTTCAGTCCATAAATAGCCCTTTAGGATCTATTAAGTTATAAATAACCTTGTTTTTAAAAGAAATGAGAGCATTCAGGTGTGACAAATGAGCCACAATATACATTTCTTTGACTTGCCACGAATCACATAAATGACATCATTTCCCGTCTGTTCAAATGGTTTCGCTTTTACTTTAGGGCTCGACCAGTACCATTGATTCGGTTCAGCCACGGCTCTCAGAACGACCAAATCGAATCGAAAAGATAAAGCTGACGACTTGTGGATACTTGACAGAAATTCCACCATGGCATTTAAGTACCCAGCTGCACGAAGGGACGAGAGCAAGGTCTGTGAACTGAGAAAACGCTGAGGTTTTCCTCTTCTTCCATCTGTCACCCTTCGTTCTCGTTGTCTCATTTGTGCACATGCGCAGTAAGACTGAGAACCAGGAAGCGCGCAAAGGCAGCTTATTTCAACTTTTAATATCCAAGAAACACGTTCAAATGGAAACATAAACACGAGCATTGCTAGCAGTGCATGCAGGTTTGGTGTCCTTTTAAAATGTTACATGTAACTAGTTTACAATGTCTGAATTATCTCATAATACGTCATTCAAATCTTTTTTAAGGCCCAGTAGGCTAACGGAGCAAAACCCGGAAGTGAAACGGTTTTATAGTCGGGTCAACTAACATGTTAAAATTCATTCTTGGAAAAGCAGTACAAAATGATAACGAACACATTCAGAATAAACAAAATTCAAGGAAAGAAAATTAAAAAAAAACTTTGAAAAAAAAAATAATAAAAAAAACTTCAACAAGTAGCTTAACTGTATTGTGATGGTTTGAAAATAATTGCTGAAGCTTGAATAGAGGATGATCGCTGTTTTAAAAAGTCTTTTTAAAGCATCAGGAGCAGACAGAAGTGTAATTGGGCTCGATTCTCGTTTCTATCTGAATTGCTGGTGCAAACAAAATGATGTAATGTGGCTAGAGGAAGTTATGATGGCATTATGTTTTTTTTCTAAGAGGAAGAGAGCCCCAGTCAACTCTTGGTAGCACTGACCCACAGATACCTACTGTATATCTCTGCATATATGTAAACCATTGTCTGCACACCCTTAATTGCCTTTTCTTAATTGCAACAGAATGCAAACAGGTGCCTTTCTTGAAAACGTGAGTTTAATGATATATGATATTAAGGACATAACAAAGCCTGAAAAGACAAAAACTTATTTTGCAACATTAAGTAACACCTGCTGGTAAATCGGGCTTTGTGCAGCAGTGAAGGAAGACTGTGTTGTAGGAATGATACAATATGAAGCCTCCGGAACTATTTTAACTGAGAAATATCACGGTTGAATGCAAAAGATTAGACAAACCTGCTGTTTACTTCCTTCTAAGGTTGACGACTACAATGGAACTAAGATATGTGACCCCTATGCCTGGCTGGAAGATCCTGACAGTGAAGAAACCATGGTGCGTGTTGGAATACAGTACAGTCTCTCCACATTTCATATCTCCTGTCTCTTCACTAATCTCCACTCTTCATTTCTCAGGCCTTCGTAGAGGAACAGAACAAGCTAACCATGCCTTACCTGGAGAATTGTTCCGTCCAGCCTAAGTTTCACCAACGTCTCACCGAGCTCTACGACTATCCGAAATACAGCTGCCCTTACAAACGAGGGAACAGGTGAAAAACCGTGGAGACTGAAAATCAGCTCACAATAAAGCAGACTCATGTAACTTCAAATTCACATCGGAAGGACCAAAAGTACCCTGCACTGTTGGTTTCTTGTTATATTTTTATTTCTTAATTAAGCTCTTACTTTTCTTTTTCCCATGTTTTCAGGTATTTCTACTTCCATAACAAAGGTCTTCAGAATCAAGATGTGCTGTACAGTCAGGACTCCCTGAACGGAGCTTCCACTGTATTCTTTGATCCAAACACGCTGTCTGATGACGGCACTGTGGCTCTGAAGAGTGAGTCTCACTGCAGAGAATGAGCATGCACACCCACACACACACACAAACTCATGCAAAAAATGGAGACGAAGAATGTTTTCACAACTCCAAATATTATTTCAGGCGTAGTTTTGTTCCCGTTTTATGATAAAAATAAAATCCCCTTACAGTGCTGATTCCCCCGTCTTTTATTCTGACTCCATCCAGTGGGGCGTCTGTCGGAGGACTGTGAGTATTTTGCGTACGGTTTGAGCAGCAGTGGCTCGGATTGGGTAACGGTGCATTTCATGAAGGCCGATGACCTCACCAAACTGCCCGACACGCTCGAGAGGGTCAAATTCAGCTGCTTGGCCTGGACACATGATGCAAAGGGCATCTTTTACAACTGCTACCCTCGCCAAGAAGGCAAAGCTGATGGTAAGGGACGGAGACTACACACACAAAGCCATCACACATGGAGTCAACTATGCTACGGACATGTATTCCACAGACGTAGGCCCTGGTTAACCGCTGTGCATTTTACCGCAGGCACTGAGACAACTTCCAATATCAACCAGAAACTCTACTACCACGTCCTTGGTACCAAACAGTCAGACGACATTCTGGTGGCAGAGTTTCCCGACCATCCCAAGTGGCACAGTTCACTAACTGTAAGTCGATGCCGCACGAGTTCAGATCACTTTCAACTTCACCGACATTGGAATTTTGGTCTTTTAAGGGGACTGCACGGAGGGGTGGTTAACACAAGAAGACAAAGTGAAGTTACTGGAATCATATTACGTCATTACACGATATGCAGCTTTATCTCTCATTTCCTCATTCTCAGAGATGATGCTCCGGTTAGCAGGTCGCAGCACTAGCGCATAGCCACTTTCTCACACTGGCTGTTTTTTTCTCTGCAGGTTTCTGATGATGGCAAGTATGCCGTTTTGTCTATTACTCAAGGCTGTGAGCCTGTCAACCGGTTGTGGTACTGCGACCTTCAGCAACTCCCCAAGGGCATCACAGGTGTGCATTCTTGCGGCTGACAGTAATCCGATCGAAACACTCATTGTACATAACTGCAAACAGCAGGGCCACGTAGATAGTTGCCTTTTTTTCTTTTTCTATTCTATTGACTAACGATGTCCAGTTGTTGCTGCACTAGTTTTGTAGAAACATCCACAGAAACCGCTGTCAACAAAGACTTCATAGAAATGAATTCTAAATCAATTCTTTAGCATTACATTTCAACACTACAGCTGTATAATGTCGGGAGGGTTTGTGACTCGGCCGTTACTTTGCCAGATGTAGTGATTTTAAATGTCGCTCTCCCGGTCTGTTATCTGCTCCAGGTCTGCTGCCGTGGGTCAAGCTTGTGGACAACTTTGATGCACAGTACAGCTACGTCACCAATGAGGGCAGTGTGTTCACGCTTCGTTCCAACTTAGATGCTCCTCGCTATCGTCTCATTCAAATAGACATCGAGAAGCCAGAGAAGGAGCACTGGACCACTCTCATCCCACAGCATGAGAAGGACGTCCTGGGTAAGACAAAGGAAATGTCTTCATCGCTGTATTCCCACGCGGAGGTGTCGTTAAACTCCAAATGCATTAGATGCTCTTGGTGCTTCCCTGCAGTCGTTCTTATGCTTTGCTAAATTTAGCAATACTTGACGGATGGTGCAATGATCTCTTTATTTAGTTAGTGATGGTATCAAGCATCAAACTTTAATCCTCTATAAAAAAGTAATTCTGAGATCTTGTTACCATGGTTATATAAGAATTGTGTAAAATAAGATTTTGTGTTACCAGGCAACCATAATCTCAGGGTAGCATGTAAGAAAAAGAAAAGGTTAAATGAGTGCACCATAGGGAGTTCGTGGAATTGTAGTTCCACAATTTTAGCCACTTCTGTCTTGCAAAATATCTTAATGTCAGTCCAACCACAACAACTGGGAAGTTCTGTGTGTGGCGTGTTACTAACGTCAGTGGGAACTCGTCAAAAAGTGAAACTTGACCCATAAGCAGCTTTTTGTTATGAATTACTGTGTAACTATGTATCACCAAAACACACTTTGTAGGAGTGTGTTCCTACGTGCAGACACACACCAACAAACGGGCTAAGAGAAAAATGATGGTTTTGGAAAGCAGAGCATCATTTTAGATCAATTTTACAGGATCAACACTTAATGGAATTTTGGATTATTTTGAGTCATCTTTCTGACCTTACTTCACTAATCTGGTGGTTAGCGACTTATTCTGAGTGGGAGGGCGTCAAAAATTTTACAATTTCCACGTTATATTTTTTTGACTAAATAGCTTACAGTATAGTCAACATTAGCAGATCAGCCACCAGTGTGTGGGTTCGTCAGTCAATGCTGCCATTATAATGTTTCAGATTTCTTCTCCTGCTTAACAACACCGTCCATGCTCCACCTCTAAATGTGGGCTTTGTAATAATTCCAGCATCATTTATTTAAAAATTCCAGTTTTGGGTTATCAGTTGAATGTCATCACAAGGAAGAATTCCATCTACTGGAGTTTGCTTGAAGCGCAGAAAATAAAGCAGCAACAAAAAAAGGGCAGCCTTTGAGCAGTAGTCCTGTGCTTAAATCACAAACACTGCCCTCTGCTGGCCATTGATAAAACTTGATCGAGGAACAATAAATGAATCGACAGCCGACATTCTATCCAAATCATCCTCTGCCGCATGAGACCATTTTAATCCCACATCCTCCCCCCCCAAGGCTTTGTCTCCTGTGTGAACCAGCACCACCTGCTGGTCAACTACGTCCATGACGTGAAGGACATCCTGCAGCTGTACGAGTTGTCCACGGGCGAGCTGGTCAGGGACCTGCCGCTGGATGTCGGCACAGTGGTCGGAGTGAGCTGCAAGAAGAAACACTCTGAGTTCTTCTACAAGTTCACCTCCTTCACCACACCAGGTAACTCTGTCATTCATAATATAATGTTTGTTATTATCCTTTCTAGCAAAATTATTCAGGGAGCTCATAATTACCGGCAACATTGTATGAAAAGTGCCACAATGAAAGATTCCATAAACTACACGAGTCAGTCAAAAATCACTCAGTCAGTCAGTCAACATATCCCACATGAAGTGAGGCCACGATCATTTATAATTACCATCATTGAATGTGACTAATTACCACATAATTACCATTAAAGTAACATAATTAATCAACATCCAATATTGTTTAATTCATTAATGGTGTTATGCTGTGTTGCTGTTGTTACTGCGGCTTCTAGAAGCTCTTAAAAAACTATTTATTGATAAATACATAGATTTTATATCGTACAAATAGTACAATAAAAACTATGTATTCATCAAGATTTCATTTAATCAAATACTTTTTCAAAATAAATTGACAATAACAGACAGAATGGCCTGTTAGGTCCAAAATCATAAACGTTCCCACCCAATAAATAGAAGCCGTCATTAAAATAAAGCCTTTTAAGTGCCGTTAGCTTCAGTCTGATCTAGATGAAGTACAGATCTCAATGCTGTGGCTCTTGTTTGAATAAAAAAGCCACCAAGAAAACTCAATTCAAGATCAGCTGACTAATTAAAGCATGTGTATGAATTCATCTTACATTTACAAGTTAAAGATTAAAACATGTCATTTATTGTAGAATGATTCACTTTGTTTTTGTCCACGTCTTGTCAGCAGTCACGTTGTCCTTTGCGCTCAGCGACCTCTAACCTCTGCTCGTTCTGTTCTGCATTGCCCAGGTATCATTTACCACTGTGATCTGAGCGATGAGAGCCCAGCGCCCAAGGTGTTCAGAGAGGTGGAGGTCAAAGGTATCAAGCAAGAAGATTATCAGACCAGCCAGGTGACGTCATGCTGAAGCTTCTTTTTCTTCATTTCTGTAATGTACAGTACGTGGACCGCATGTCCCCACATGTCCCCACATGTCCCCGCATGTCCCCCTCACTCGCTCGCTCAGGATGTCTTGCATGCCAAAGCTGTGACACCATGATGTTGATATGATCTCTTCTGTATGAGCTCTTCTGTATGAGCTCTTCTATATGAGCTCTTCTATATGATCTCTTCTATATGAGCTCTTCTATATGATCTCTTCTATATGATCTCTTCTATTTGAGCTCTTCTATATGATCTCTTCTATATGAGCTCTTCTATATGAGCTCTTCTATATGAGCTCTTCTATATGATCTCTTCTATATGAGCTCTTCTATATGAGCTCTTCTATATGAGCTCTTCTATATGATCTCTTCTATATGAGCTCTTCTATATGAGCTCTTCTATATGAGCTCTTCTATATGTTCAGGTGTTTTATGCCAGCAAAGATGGAACTAAAATCCCCATGTTCCTGGTCCATGCCAAAGGCCTGAAGAGAGATGGGACTCATCCTGTCTTCCTTTATGGATACGGAGGCTTTGAGAATTCCATTCAGC
>OMNV01013598.1:0-10127 GCA_900303265.1 Brotula barbata
TCCAACACCATCACCACCGCCGCCACCATTTCAGCACCCGCAGCCCCCAGCGTGGCCGAGCCTTCGACCGATCTTTTCAGTGGTAAACGTTTGAGATGTGTCTCCTCTCCTCTCCTCTAATGTGCTCACACTGAAGCTCCTCTCTGCTGGTGCTAACGTCTCCTCTTGTGTCCTCGATGCTCCAGACTTTGAATCATCTCACATCACCGTTTTACAGTGTTTGAGCGTTTTAACCTTGGCGTCTTTGTTGATGTGCATGTGTTTGTAGATCTCTTTGGTTCCATGCCAGACACAAGCCTCACCCAAACAGAAACTGCTCCCAGTGCTGACTTGTTTGCAGCAGGTACTTCCACCTGTTCCTCCACCACGGTTTGCACGCTGCTCTCTCATGTGCATAATTTTCTTTTTTTTCTTCTTTTTTTCCCTCCTTGGCTTTGACGAGGGACGATTGAGATTTTTCTCCTTGAGCTTTCTGCAGCGTTTACTAAAACGCTCGCGCCTCTCTCCTGTTCCAGCATGTTCCGCGTGCACTGCATTTGCAAATCATAAATGTGCATTACAATGAAACGTAGCCAACGGTGACACGTGTGTTTGTGTGTGTGTGTGTGTGTGTGTATATATATATATATAACTGTGTGTGGTCTTAACATCAATTCCACCTGCCCCACCTAGCGGATGCCTTCAACACCCCCGCTCCCCTCCTCTCCTCCGCACCCCCATCCAAAATTGACACGGGAGCCATCATGAACCTGTTTGGTGGTGGGTAACTCACGCGACTGCCTGCCCTCTTCTTCCTCTCTCCGCTCTTCATGAAAGCAATATCAAAGAGCTGAATCTGGGCCGGAAATGAAATGCTGCTATCATCAGGGCCTCATAATGGGTTTATCCATCGCATACCATTTTGCAGCTTCAGTCAAATCAGTCATATATATCTTGCATGACAGGGAACTGCCTTCCTTGAGGATATATTAAAGTATTACCAGCAGGTACTGATGATTATATGCTGTATGGATACATGAACTATGATTTTAGAGCTCAACTTGAGTTTTTTCTCTTTTCTTTTGCAAGCCCTGTCTTTATATTAACTTTGCTGTGTGTGTGTGTGTGTGTGGGTGTGGTTGTGTGTTTGGATGTATGCGTGTGTGTGTGTGTGTTGAAAATAGTAAATTTTATATCATAAAGTGATGCTCTGGTGATTTCCAAAATGATTTTCAGGTCATTAAGTTGCAGCGTTCTGGAGATATTTGGCGTTCACTTTACCAGCTCCGTAAGCCTTTGAATGGACGTCTATGGATCCCCATGCTATCACTTCAACAGTGCAAAGATAGAAATTATGCACCAACAATAAAAGCTCTATGTATCCTCTGGATCCCTACATAGAACGCTACTATGCTATAATGATGGCATCGCCTTATAAAATCAATTGGGTACTATTTTTCCCATATGTATGTATTTGCTCATCTCCCTTATATTAGAATACAGATGTTCAGGGTAATCATTTGTAAGACAGCGGTCTTACAAATTATATTTGTGTTGAATGATACCAATAACTTCATGTAGAGCATCTTTTTGCACAGGGATCCATAAGGGTCCATTCAAAGGCTTACAAACCTGGTAAGTGAGTACCAAATATCACCAGAATCCTCCAACATACAAGAATACAAAACTAGTGACCTAACTTGCACAGAAATGACCCAAAACTCATGAAATTTTGCAAATAGTCAGAGTATTTCATTAAATAAACAGTGTGCTGATGTAGTGTGGGGATTCCTCTAATTGTAAACACTTTCTTTGGCATTACCAGCGTGAAGCTGAAGGCTCATTATTACCCCTTCTTTGCCCTAATGCTGCGATGGGAACGGCTTGGCCCACTTTGACCTGGCATGGTACGGTTTGGTTTGTTTGGCCTGCCAGAGTCTACAGGAGGAGATGCTCCATCTGCTGCTCCTGCTGGTCCTGGTGCTGAGCTCATGTCAGGTAAAATCTGCACGCTTAATGTGATCACAATGGAAAGCATATGGACATGTTACACACCAAACACACTGTGATAGATTACAAGCTCATTTGTACATTATTAGATAAATACTTATTCATGTACTCATCTTCACTCCAAAGATGACATTTTCATATTTGCGTCGTGCGTTTTTGTATTTTGCCTTTGCTGTGTCGTTTTTTCGGTGTGTTAATGTGGTAAAAATCCATTTATGGTCGTGTCATCGTTATCACTGAACTGCATCAGGAGCGTCGTCATCCTGTGTTTATTAGTCTTAAGGGGGATTCCTCCAACCACCTTTCCTCACTGCGCAAACCGGTAACCGTGGTAACAGCGTTACCATAGCAACGTGTGCCCGCTCACCTGGTTGCTGGTCATCTTCTGTGTCATTGGTCTTCATGTTATATAACTGATAACTGGTCTGCCAATACTACTGCTTTCTCCTCTCTCTCTCTCTCTCTCTCTCTCTCTCTCGCTCTCTGTCATTCACAAAATAAGCTCTGATAGTCTCATTTTCATTTGCTTTCTTTAAACCTCATTGCATTTCCTTTTCCTCTGTGCTTTTTTATATTTTCTCTGTCTTTCTTCCTCTTTCCCTCCCTCTCTCTCTCTCTCTCTCTCTCTGCATCTGGCTCTTGGGCTGGCTCATTGCTTGCTTCCTGCCATTTGATTGGGTGAGTTGCCCTGATCTTTAACACGCTAATTTCCCACAGTGCATTGCTGCATTGCAGTGGTGCGAGCTCAGCTGCACTATCTCTTCCGCCAGATCCCTGATGGTTGTAATTGAAAGTGTGTGTGTGCGTGTGCGTGTGCGTGTGTGAAATAGTGGTACTGTTTAATGCTTCCTTAGCAATTAGCCCCAGCTTCATCCTAGCTGCAGTGCTTTTGCCTTCATTGTACATCAGCAATGTAAAAAATGAATGATTAACAGTAATAAATACTGAAAACATTACTGATGTGAAGATTTGTGAAGATTTTTGTCACCATATTAGCAATTAACCTGGTAGCAACCAGCTAACCTGACAGTCAGATACCTACAATGACTTCCTGATGATGTATCGCGCCACGTTTTACTACTACTACTACTTGATGCGTACAGTCAGGCTTTTATTAGCTACTTTTGTCACACTGTCTCCTCTGTTGTCATGGAGACATCCACCGGTTGTCATGGTAATTCCCTGGAGTATGGACGTGTGCTGCTGAGATGTGGTGATCTGCTGGCTTCGGAGGATGCTAAACTGGTTCCCTCCTCTTGTCTCTCTCCTGTAGTATTCGATGGACTAGGGGACGTAATGAAGCCCACTATGACCCCCCAGACGGGAGACCTTGACGCCACCATGGCGAACATGGCTGGTAGTAAGTCGTCACTCTGATGAGCCGGAGTAGCGCTGAAGATGTCTTTATTGTATTGAATCACGTGTCATCATAGAATAACAATCTGTCTCTCTCTCTCTCCACTCAGATCTCACAATGGGAACCCCGGCGGCCCCACAGGTAGCTCCCCCTAGTTGGGGTGCTCCCATGGTAAATGTTGTCTGTGTCTTATAGCATGGAGTGGAGCCGCATGTCAGCGACACGCAGAGCATAGAGTCGATCTCAAGCATCGCCTTCATCTGGTTCTCCGGGTTCCAACCTGGATTCAGGACCTTAGTCGGCCTACAGCAAGCGATACTGTAGTCCGACCTAATCAGGGATTATTGCAGACAGTGTCAATCTCAGTAACGGTTGCCTGGAAACAGCGTCTTCCCCTGACCTCCTATGTTTTAGTTTGACTGAGTCCAGATGAGGCGTCCACATCTTTCCTTTTTTACTAAAATTCACCCCCCACCATTGACATAGCTGCTTCTTAAGAATGTATCACCAAACCCCAGACAGATAAGAAGAAGCCCCCGTCTACCCATCACATGTAGGCCACCTGCACATGGCTTTAACCGGCAGACCACGGTGCATGAATAACTGAAGAATGTCCAAGTACTTTGGGTTGAAGTCCTGCTGTCGCTGTGCTGTGCTTGTGTCCTTGCTTGCTGTGTGTCATCATGTCCTGTTCTGAGTTTGTGTCTTGTCCTCACCAAGTTTTTGTGTTTGTGTATTGCAGTGTCTGCGTGTCTGTCTTACATGTAACATAGTAACATCCCAACTCCTCTCCCTCCCCCTCCGCACCTTTAGAACGTACCCATGGGTGTCCCTCCTTTTATGGGGTCTAACCCCACCTACATAATGGTAAGACCACCAGTCCCGTTGGTTCAGGGACATTAGGAACAGCTAAGATGGCCAATGACCCCTTTAGGTGGCGCACACACACTGAAAATGACCAGGACTGGGTCTTATTTTCTCTTTTTCGCTCTCTCTCTTCCCCCTTGTAAAAGCCTGGGGCACCAGGTGTTGGAGGTCCCATGATGCCCATGGCGAGGCCAGGCTTCCCTGCGGCAGGAGCAACACCCGGGGCGCCGGTAAGACTTTCCAAAATCCAGACAAATACGAACATCTGCTCTGACAAAAGGAGCTGAAGTGCTAAAGGTATACGTCTCACATCAGATGTCTCCGGGCGTGGCCCAGAGCCCCAGAAAGCCTCCACCGCCCAGGAACGCTCTGGATGACCTCAACATTAAGGACTTCATGTAGACCGACTGATCCATAAACACCCAAGGTACGTGTGTGTGTCCCGCTCAGACCAAAACTCATCATCTGTTTACACAAACCAACCAGACTGATTTTTGCTTATTTAGTCTGTAATTTGATCTGTCTGAGGTAGATATTCTAACAGCACTGGAAACATGCTTATTTATACGACGGAGGATGGATACGATGGAGTTTCATTTCCATGTGTATTGTTGCGAGTCACCAAATAAATCTGAATCCAGTTGTAGATAAATAAAAGTGTTTGTTCAACGTTAGAGCTTTAGAGGGCCTTGGACCAGTCGTCTTTCTCTGTCATGGGAACGCAAGTGGATACATTTCAAAAAGCAACGCAAGTTTGAGCAGTGACCCAAAATAACAATGAAAAAAAATGGCTTCCTAAATGGGGAAGATATATGTTAAATAAACCTCAAAGAGCAAAAAAAACCAAAACAACTCGATGCATTTCTGTTTTTGTTATCGCAGACCAGACAAATAGCCTGAAATAGTCAGTTCATTAGAGGTTTTCAACCGGTGGACTTTGGTCCCCAGTGGTCTGTGGAGGTACTGCAGTTGGCTTGTGCCAAAGACTTCAATAACCCCAGAGATTAAAATGTCAGAGACAGTTGCAATATGTTGTTGTTTTTATTTGTACAGTTACATTTTCTTATTAATCCATCTAAATCTAATCTCGCATCTCCATCCCTCTGTGAGAAGGGATTTTCCATGTTGTCATACTTAGATTATACGCACAAGGTGAGGCTGGAGACAGGAAATGACATGAGACTGTCCCTGTCCTCGACTTTATCAAAAAGAATGGACAGATTGTGTCCAACTCGCCACAAAATCTCACTAACATTTAAGAAAAAATCCCTAATCCCAACCTCTGTCCCCACCCTCCACTTCAGAGTCAGGAGGGAGGTCCAACATATGTCAAAAAACGCCTGATTTCCAAAAAAAGGACGAAAGCAGCATTACCACGTTCTCCTCCTCCGTTTAACGTTTGCCTTTTCTCGTCTCTTTGCATTTTTTCCTCGTCCTCTCAAAGTCTAAAAACGAGACGCCGCCCGCTGACAAGTGTGGTTTGTCCCCGTCCTCTTCCTCCTCCGTCTCTCTGCAGGTTGTCATTGTGTCTGGAGCTCTGTGGATGTGGACGTCTGCACTTCCCCACTGCCTTCCCTCAGTCACGCCCGTCAGCCAATCAGCCATCAACCGTACGACCGCAAAACCCCCAGAAACCTTTGCCCTCCCTATCTAATGTTGTAGCACAACTGTGAATGTGAACCCCTAGATACAGAAATCAACATTCTGTTAATGTGTGTGTGGGTGTGTGTGTACTTCAGTGTTAATCTTTACTTAATATACTATGGGAAAAATGAACTAAAAAAAAAAATATTTAGAGTCATTCTGGATTTCTGCATATCAGCTGACTTGGAATGGTGGATATGTGTCGGATTCTTTGCGCGTTTCCCAGACAAAGACTGTGTTGTTCAATGTGGACTGTGTTCGGTGTAAGTAACCCCACTGGCCAATCCCCGCCCACCCTTTGCCCTTGTTGTCCAATCAAATATTGAGCTATGTTTATGTCATTGATGACTTGGTTTCCGCTTGGCCGTCCATGCTCCCGCCCACCTGCTGCATCGTATTCAGTCAAATCTGGATCCATCCACACGTCACACAGTGCTTTCCACTTCTTTTTACGTTTTTTTAGGGATTGTTTGAAACATGCAAAAATTTGTGAGCTGCGTTCAAATTGACATATGCATTTTAGAATATTTTGATGATAGATTATACATATTTTCTTTACTTTGACAGAACAGTGTAGTGTATATTTTTTAGTTATGTCAAAAGATGATGATGGTGGAAAACCAAAAAAAAAACAAAAAACGGCTTCATAGATTCAATCAGTTCCCGCGTTCTTTGTACATACCTTTCAATATGCATACAGACGCAGTATTGGTCGGGAACTTTGCCCTGAGCGTTAACCCTCGCTCGACCCACTGGTGTGGATCGTAACGGGCAACCCGGGTCAATGTGGGACGCATTCCAATACTCTCAAAGAGCTCCTTTTCCCCATCTTGCCCTCCACACAAGATGGCATTTAGTGAACGTTGACCTGCTGGTGGGACTGAAAGAGACAACCAAACATTTGTGGATGTATTTGGAGCGTGACTCGGTTCTTCCAAGGTCATTTTTGTGAGGTGATGGTCAGTCGAGTTTGACGTTGGAAGGCTCACTCACTGTAAAGCACTCAAGTATACGCTGGATGTTCTGTGTGTTGTTTATTTCCAAAGTGACTGTATCTTAATCCATTGTGGCATTACAAAGTGTTGAAAGAAAATAAAGACAACTATGACACATACAACAAAAAGAATGTGGATAAATAATGTTTGCTAAGTATTCATATGAAGGCTGTGTTGTTTTTTGGGTTTTATGGATGGAACCGTCCTCCCTCCCTCGCCCCCACCTGCATGTGAGTCCAAATGAGATGCAATAAAATACGATTACGCTGATCTAAACAAACCTCACGACTCGTCACTTATCTCTGTTCTGTTTTTGTAGCACCGTCGCTGTTTATTAATGCACACAGACAAATACAATGCCAGTCATCATCAGCCAGTCAATAAAAGACTTAAAAATATTGATACAGGTTCTGTTTAGCCCAGATGTGTCCTCTTACTGATAAATAACATTACCTAAAACATCAAGCATGATAAATTAGCACCAGTCAAACTCGATGTGTGTTACAAGCAAGGCACAGATCACCATAACATAAGGATCAAAATCAAAGTCTTCATTTTTGCATTCTTCTTTAGCTATTTTAATCATTTGATTCATTCACCCAGGGTTCACAACTTAAACCTTTAAAAGTAATGAAGACTAAAAAGCTTCCCATGTTGTGATTTTGTACAGTTTTGTACTTAAAGATGTAACTAATCGCTTTATGAATGGTTAACAAATAATGGATTAACGCTTAATTGTTGCATAATAAGCATTTTAAACAGTCAGATTTAGTTCAGTCCACATCTGGAGATTTTACAAAATTTTATGACTTTGTGGATGTTTTCTTAAGTAAAGTGTAAAATACTTGAAGCATTTTTGGCCACAATCGGCCTTTGAATGGACCCCCATGGATCCACAGAACACATTGAAACGTCTCTACAAACTACTCTACGTGGAGTTATGTAATGTTTTCTATACGTTCAATATTACCTCAGTAAGTGCTTCCTGTGTCATCTGACCAGAAACGGCTGTATTTTTCCACGAATTCCTCTCCTACGGTAACTTCCGGCTGTCTGCTTACATCATCAACAATGATCAACAATGATGTAAGCAGTCATGATAACAATTAGCTGAGGGGAGTGGAGATAAGATACAGAAAAACAGTCCCCATAGAGATTCATATTTACAAGGTGTTACCACCGTTACGGCATTCCAACAAGTACTGGATGTGTTGTTGTTGTGGAATAATCGTTTATTTAGGAATCACTAACGTCTAGATCAGATGGGTTATTAGAAAGTGAGAAATGTATTATTCAGTCTTTATGTATCAGTGAATCGTTTACCGGCGTGAATAAAGCCAGTAGTTAAAACAAAGACTCTTAGTATGCCTTATTAAAATGTAGAACCAAACTCATAAATAGCTAACAGGCCTGATCTTCATAATCTGGGTGCTGCACGTTCCTCTTTGGCTCCCTTGGCTCAGACCTCCTTACATAGACTGGGATCTCCGTGGAGCCAGTGGCAGATTTGGGCGTATTTGGCCGGCGTGATCCTCACCGCTACATTATATTCCCTCCGTTCGCCTCCCTCCACCTCCACCCAGCGATGGGCTGAGAAAACCCCGATCACTTTCCTCTGCCACTTCCCTTTCCGGCTCGCGTCTCCCTCTTCCTGTCTCAGACGGATGTACACTCCGGCCCCCGCGGCGCCGTGCTGAGCGTCGCAGTGCTGGTACATCAAATCGTCAGACTCCTTTGCCACGGCGCAAAAACGGTACACGACTTTCTCCCCCTGCCCGTCCAGCAGGCTTTTGTCGGCGTCGTACCCTGAGAAATGGATCCGCGTGAGGTGTGCGTTTGAGGGTGCCACTCCGAGCTCCATGTGCTTTTGCTTGATGGGTCGTTTCAGCTCCAGAAGAGCATAATCATAGTCAGGGGAAACAGACTTGGCCTTGCTGTGGATCCATCCTTGTGGGATTTGGGTTTGTTTGACCCGGGTCCAGCGGAAAACAGGACGCTTCCCGGGTTCAGCGCTGCGTGGTACACGACGGAGCCTGGTCCTCTTCCCTTCACCTCCTCCTCCTCCTCCTCCTCCCTCTGACTCATCGGGTACTCCCTGCTTACCCCCTTTCCTCACTCTGCGTCTCCTGCTTTTGCCTCCCTTTCTTCCTCTCGCCAGATGTCCATCTAAGCTGTTCTGCTCCTCCCCTTCTTCCCCCTCTATCTGTTCTTCCCCTTTGACCTCACTGGTCTCCCTCCCTCCTTTACTCCCACCTCCTCGCCTCCTACCACCTCTTCTTCTTTTAGTCCTCAGCTGTAGCACCCCTACCTTAAGCCCTCTAACTCCTGCTAAGTAGTCCCTCCCATCATGGATGCACTGGGCCGCTGTGAGTACATGTTTTGGGGAGACCAGTACTCCGGAGCACCCCGTGGAGAGGCGAACCGCAGCAGAGAACGGGTATTTGGTGCTGAAATGTGAATCAGAGATGACAAAGCGCCCATCTGAACCATAGACCTGCCTTTTCCTGCGGGTGTGTGTCGGCGTGTGTATAGGCCGACGTACAGACGTCTCGTTGAAGCCCTGCAGGGTGACGTCTGTGTGCGTGCGTGTGCCATTCTCATACATTGTCTCGTATCCCAGAATCCTCTCTTGCACTCTTTGGTCCATAGGCGGAAGGGCACTTTGACACGTTATTCCACACACCATCTCAGATCCTCCTCGTCCTCTCTGCTCATCTTCTTCCTGCCCTCTGAACAAAGAGTTGTTTAAAAGCTCAGTGTGTGTGTCCATCAGCACTGGGAGGCTTTGCCGGGTCCACCTCTGAGCTTCAGGGCTTCCATTTTGGCTGCAGAGCACAGAAACCAACAGGACAGCTGCACCGAGCAGCAGACGCAGGGAGTTTTTGGAACTCATCCTAGTGAGAAGACAAAGACAGATTACTGTAAGAAGGAATAACAGTGACAGAAGTAGAAGAAATGGCTGCCGTAATTTATGGTGCTTATGTTTTTCTCTGAGGTTTTATTGCCTTGGCATCATCAACATCATCAGCTGTGTGTGTGTGTGAGTGAGTGTGTGTGTGTTCTGAGTAAGAGGGTGAATCTGTGAGAAGCATTAGAGGCAAAAAAAGAAAGAAAGACAGAAAAAAGGAAAGAAAGAAAGAAAGAAAGAAAAGAAGAAAGAAAGAAAGAAAGAAAGAAAGAAAGGAAACTATCGTTTGCATACGTCCTCGTTTCCCTACAAATCAAATATTTCCCTACTTGGAGCAAAACGACCAGCAGAGGGCGCACTGGCTCAC
>OMNV01013598.1:10838-22008 GCA_900303265.1 Brotula barbata
CTTAAAAAATGATTCCTACCTGCAAAAAAGATGCAAGAAAAAAGAAAAAAAAAGGCGCAGAGAAAGTTCCAGTGTGAAAGTTTCCTGTGATTAATAAAAGAGCCGCTCTGTCCAGACGGTTTGCTGCTGCAGACTCGGTCCCATCATTCCCAGGGTGCAGACAGAGTTCTGACACGAACATCCATCCACTCAGACTCAGGAACGGATCCACAGGCAGCAGGGGGAGCTCAGTCCGGCTCCGTCCATGAATGAAGTGTTTGATCATGTGACGACTTTATGTTTCACGTTATTCTCGGCTTCCACAAATATTTTGATTACACAGCACGGAACAGTGATGCGTTCAGGGACAGGGATATTCGTGTAGACTGAGGTCGGCTGACAGAGTTTTGCAGTTTGGATTTGTGTTTACAGTGCGGTCAAAACCGTAAATTTGAATTTATATAAGGTAGCCGTTTGATGTCAACACACACACACACATACACATTTAGGAGCTGTACTACATTTCAACCCCTGATTGTTTTGATAACTGCCCTCTGCCCCAGTGCAACAAGCGTTGATTCAGTGCAGTGACCAGTGATGGATGGCTGAAGTACCACAAAGTTACACTTCAGTTTAAGCAGAGATGTATCATTTCAAGATGATATTGAACAATAATTGGTGCAAAACATGACCTCTGAGTGTTTTCTATCACGGTCCAGGCGCTTCCATTTATTCAGTAAAAACACAGATTCTCCTATCCAATGCTAATGTCTATGTAATGTCTAATATTCAATTTTTTTCTGATATGGAATTCTGAAAAGTTTTGATTTCATCCTGAATCCACTGTTTAGTAAAATACTGTATATCCAGCCTGAGAAAATCATTTAGCTGCTGGTTTTCATTTAATAACTGTATTGAAAATAAAAGGAGTGTCACTTGTGATCGTCTTCAGATGAACATAATTGTAATCTCGACTCCAATTGAATTTACAAATAAATAGCGATCACATTCTCTGTTATAAATCGTTTGAATGAGGCTTTTGACACTTTGCAGCGTCCAGTTTCATCCATACTGTTTACTTCCCTGTAGATACTGCTGTGAAAATCGAATTTGTTGTGCGAATGGGGAACTGGAAACAAGGAAGTACCATGCAAAACAATGCAAACATGCACGTCTGATGATGGATTTGATATTCAGTTTATTTGAAGAGAAAATATTTCTTCCTGTGATCATGCGTTCCTCTTTATATAAATCTATTTGAACTCATCCTTCCGGTGCACAGCATTCAGACTCTGTGCCAGCGAGTTAGTGATGGAACAACTCAACTCTACCGCTGTCACGTCCAACAGCTCATCCATCCCAGCTCATCCGTCTTCTCAGTTATGGAACCGTCAGGGTCTGCCTCCTGCGTTGGTAATGGCTGTCTGTTTTCTGGTAGGCGTTCCTGGTAATATAGCTGTGCTCGTCAGCAGAAAAAAACGACAGCACCTGTCCAGGCTGACCCAGAGTCTGATGCTGAATTTGGCCTGTTCAGACCTCCTCTGCCTGCTCACCCTGCCCATGTGGATCTACAGCTATATTTTCAACTGGGTCTTTCATCTGGTGGCTTGTAAGATTGTGGGCTATCTAATCTATGGCAGTATTTACGTAAGCTTGATGACTGTGACTCTAATGAGCGTCCAGAGGTACATCCAGGTGGTGCATCTTCAGAGGTCGCTGGACCAAATAGTGGAGAGGAGGCTGCTGGTCCTGCTGTGGCTGTTTGGAATGATCCTGTCCGTTCCCGCTTTGGTACTTCGACAGCTGACCGAACAAACCGGGTGGCAACGTTGCAAAAGGGTATTTACCTACGAAGGCCAGCAGATAGCCGTGTCAGTGACGGAGTTCCTGATGGCGTTTGTTCTCCCATTCTCTGTCGTTACGTTTTCATACATAAAACTCAGGAAACGGGTGCGGCACACATCTTTTTCAAATAATTCAAAGAAGACCAGAGTACTCACCTGCATTATCGTGGCCTACTTTGTTCTATGGACTCCTTATTCTACAATAAATGTTCTGACTGTGGTAGCTATTTTGTCCAAGAATGAGACCCTGTTGAAGTTCTGCAACAGATATTGGACAATTACTGCATCGGTCACATTTGTGAACAGCTGTCTGAATCCGCTCTTTTATGCATTTGCTGCAGGAAGAAAGTGCATTAAGTGTTCTAAAGATAATACAGAAGACCAAATCACATCTGTAGAGACTGTAGAGGTGCAACAATAGCAAGACATTACGGATCACAGTCATTGTAATCTGTAATCTATAATCTATAGTTGTGACTGGTGCATTACGTCGAGTCAAGTCATACCATTAAATGCAACATTTGACCCAGTAAAAGATTTCCACAAATCCACGGAGGTGCGAAGAATAAAAAACAAAACATCCTGATATGATGATGACAGAACGTGGATGTTGGAAGACTTGCTCAGGGACATTGGAGGAGATGGTGATCAAACCAGCAAGCCTTCGCTAGGCGATCACCTGTACTTCCATAGCCACACCCCCAACTTTTCTGTTTGTGCTGTATATCTCTATGCAAATGTAACACAAAAGATTCATTAATTTGTTTGTTTAAATTAAAGCCATCATTTTGAAGTTGTCTGTCAGTGAAATAAACTTTGGAAGCAGCATTCCACGAGATTATATCGAGTCTGCGTCCTGTTAATAGTATGTATAGGTCACTCTATTTGTTCCAAAGATAACTTTAGACTTCTTGAGAACATCTGTGGTGTCTCCCAGGTTTCACATAGTTTATACTTTAAACTTTAAACTTTACTTTTTTGTGTTCTTGATCTTCTGGTCTTCATTTTTTGGACATTAATGAACTTTTTGTTCATTAACACGATGCACGTTTGAAACTGATAGCGTCTCATGCCTGCTGATTCTGATGGAAAGATGGAGCTTCCTCATCCTGTGAGGGCCTGACCTCACAGGATGAGGAAGCTCCATCTTTTATTTTCTCTCCTCGGGCTGTGTGGACAGAAGTCTGTGTTAGCTCATAACCCCCAACCTCTGTCTAGACAACATTGTTAATCAAACAAATCAAACCAAAGATTGCTCTTGTAGGGGCAGTGTGTGAATGTGTGTATGTGTAGTGTTTGTGACTCAGTGTTTCTCCCAGCTGCTCCTTTGGACCCAGATGGAGTTTTTTCTGGTCAGATCTCAGCCCAGCCCATTCTCATGGACAGATGACTCCTCTTCTAATTTCAGTGTGTCCTTACTGCCAAGATGCTTGGTAACAATTCTGTTGATAGGTAACATGCTTCTTCGGTCATCGTAATGAGTTATCTTGAGTCATGACAGACAAAATGAGACACATCTGAAGCTAAACCCCCTTTCAAGTACACATGATAAGTAATACAAATGTTGGATGTTTTGATTGAATTAAATGGTACTTTACTTTACTTTACTTTATTATTATTATCGTTAGTCAGGGTTCAGGATATGATTGTGACAGTGGGGGTGGTTTTGAGCGTCCGCTTGGATAGCAGTGTCTAGTTGGTCATCGGATGCAGCTGTGTCTAATGGCCACAGCTGCAGCTCATTTATCAATCAAGCAGTGACCGATGTGTGCTCCTCTCAAACAGATGCTGCTTGCTGCACGCACACCGACAGAGAAACGCGAAAGCCGAGCGGCCACGGGTTATGGCAGGAGAACAAAAAAGTTTTACCTGTGTGCGCCGCCGAGCTCTCATGCAAACGAGCGAAGGTAAAAATTTGTTTGCGCAGTCAGTCAACATAAAACAGCAGTAAAGTCACATCAGACGCAATCTTTGTATTTTTCACCTGCAAGACCATAAATGACATCATAATAAACACACACAAGTAAGAAAAGCAGTGTGAATGTGTCGGCTCCTCGGCGACACTTGGATTTTTTTTAGAATTCCCAGACAGCAACGTTATCTCCTCTGCGCTCTCTTTAAAAACCTAACAATCCCACGTATCGTCATATTTCTAAAAGGCGCCCATTTGTGAAAATGTGAAAATTGTGAAAATTGTGAAAAGTGTTTATTATTTACTTTTTTCTTTACTTTCATTATTTTTAACAGAAGCTAAGACGGGCCGTGCTTGCGATTAGTTGCATTAGTAAAACTTTTGTTATTTCAAGTTAATTCTATGATCAGAGAGATTACGGCGTTAAATTATCTTGGCTTGTATAAGTATTCAATATGAATAACGAAAACTGTCGCGTTTTTGGTGAACGGCGTTTAGCGGTTAGACATGTCAAGTAGGATTATAGCGTAATTACGTGTATAATCAAGGGTGTACTTATCTTTTTCAGAGGAGTACTACAACGCGTGGTAGATTAAGTAGACGGAGGTTGGTACCCTCCTTTTTCTCTGGAAGTATTATGTTATACTCACTTACGCAGAGTGTGTACAGTAGGATAAAATAAGCTGTTTAAAGGACGTCCTCTGACATTTTAGTTTTAGCTCCTTACACAGAATGAGCCCCGTCGTGGTCCGTCTCCGAGTGAATGTCCCCCAAAACTCATTGTGTGTTCCCTTGACGGTATACAGAATATGCAATACATTATGTACCTGTGTAATTCCCTTTGTGTGTCTGTAATTCGGATAAGGGATCGTGTCAAACAGTAACAGGAACAAGAAATGCTGAACACAAACGGCATTAATGTGTTTGTCCTTGAGAGTCGGATGCAAAGCAGACCTTATCGTACCGTATGACTCAGACTGGGAGGAAAATCTTGACCTTCTCACACGCCAAATTTGAAATAAAAAAAAAAGACTGATCTCGTCAAAGATGATTTGATGACATCATTGTGGAACTAAGCATATGGGGAGCTCATAAAGTAATGGGAACTATTTTATTTCAATAGAAAGGTCGGGTCAGTAGAGAACTAAAGATAGCTAATGTTATTGCCTATGGGGGTTGGTGGATGACTCATTGTTGCTGAGTCACTCCGTCCTTCTCGGGAATCTGGGATTTATTGTCGTTTTACCCCCGGCTTGTCCTTCTTTTGCTTCCTGCCTTCTTGCCCTTGCTCCCCATTTCAGCTGCGTGTTTTTGTTGTACATCATCGCTGCATCGCCTCCTTCGCTCTCTTTGCACTCCTCCAGCTGGCAGCGGACACAGAGAGGCCAGGTGCAGACACATGAGCGAGGACGCTAAAAGGAGGAGAAGAGGAGGTGTTTATCTTGGCTCCACGCACCTCTTTGTGTCTTGCAACGCAGGGCTTTGCTGGTTCCCACTCCTGTTTTGCGAGGATTCTGCTGCTAAGTGGGAATTTCCGCCCAGGGCCGGTCTAACTCGGCTATTACGCTCAGTTTGACCTGCTGAGTTAAAAGGTCGTGATAATGATAATAAAAATAATAAAGTGGCCTTGGGGTGCTCAGAAATCCCCAGCTACCAGTGCAAATCAACAAAGTTATGTAAATATACTCAGACTCCAGTGATTTACAAGAGATCACATTGTAAAAACATCTCTTTTCTTTTCAGATTAGTGTCTGAAGAGAAAAGTATAACACAGAGGGGGAACACACTCACGGGATTGTGTGTGTGGGTGTGCATTTGTTCATGTGAGTACACGTTGTCGAGTGTCTCCGTTTCTAAGACGATGGATTTCAGATGATTTGCGTTAAGACTCGGAGAGATCCAGGTATCGCCGTGCATGTGATGACAGCTCAAAGGATGCGCACACACGCTGCATCAATACACAGGCTGAGATACAATTACAACAGAACTTTGTTGCCTTATTTTTTTCTGATTTTCTGAGTCAGGAAAGCCCCAAGGACAGAGGGAAATGAGTGTGTGTAGGTGCATGTTATTTCCTAATGTTGAAAAGATAATTGGAGGGAGTGGTGAGAGGAGTTTGGCTTCTAAGTTACGTAGGATGTCAAATGATGAGAGATAAATAATAATCAGCAAACACTGCAAATCCCATCGACGAAAACCTCAAAGACGTGAGTGTACGTGTGTCTCTGCCCTCAACTTCAGGCTGATGATGCTAGTGTCGTGATGACACCGTTGATCTTAATCCTGGTCCTTTGGAACATAAGCACTGCATCGTTTTGTCTCAACTCTACCTACATTTGAGTCACTAATCTGGGTTTTTTTTAAAATTTTGATTGAAGACATAACAGCAAAAAACGGAGGTCTTCGATGATGTCAGGCCTTCGCCACACGAGAGTTAGCATAGTCACTGCAGGACCGGTATGTGACAACAGAATGCAATTTTGCATCTAAGCAAATTTGCAAAGTTGTACGCAGATGCAACAATAACAAACATGCTAACAATAGACAAGATATGGATCTATAAATATGTGTATATTCAACAGCAGCCGTGAAGTATGTCAGAGCGATCGCTATAATAATGGTGTTGATGCACTGGAAAGAAGTGGGACTGGAGACAGAAGGACAAATTTGATTTAGATATTTAGATATTAGTATTTAGATAAATAAAGGGGGAATCCAAGATTTTGAAATTGCAGAATGAACACATGGATGCATACACACACGCACACACACACGTCATTGTCATAATCCATAATATCCTCCTGTGCAGTCATGCAACTCAACAATAACATTGTAATATATACAGACAAAACGTTACTTTGCATTAGAAACAGCTAAATATTTGCTGATTTATTGGTTTTATTGCTCCCGTCTGTTTTCGTTACCAAACTCTTTTGAGTCTACTCTTTTGTCCCAAGTTGTGAAATCAAGCAGACCGGCTGACAGACGGAAAACTTAAGTTTGTATTAAACAAAAATATTGAATATCCGGAACACTGAACTGTGTAACCCAGCATGCCAGAAACTGGATTTTCTAGGAATGGTCTCTGAAAAAGACGGAGCAGGGGATCATTCTGCTGAAATGAAAGACAAACTCCCACTCCTGCCTGGGAGACTTCACGGACATCGTTTCAGAGACAGAAAAACAAAACCCCCACCCTGCTCTGAAATGAACTAAGGCGTTATGTTGCGGACGATTTGAGCTCACTTCTGCAGTCGCAAAGGGGTTTTTACAGCAAAGCGCAGGCCGAGGGAAGAGATCTCACGCAGAAATCGTATTAAATTTACTGCAGTGCGGTGGTTCTCAACGTTGGAGGGAAGAAGTCATGCTGTGGACTAAACCAGGACATCAAAGTGTAAAACCCCCTTTCTCTTCCAAGCTATAAAGGTAATACAGCACATTGTATAAAAATAAGAGCATGTCACGTACGGTCATATGAATAAAAGAAAGAAAAGAAGAGTAGAGGAGCTCACAAATGGGTAAGAATGAGATAAGATATTTACAATGGATGAATCATCAAAAGGAACAGTCACCAATTTTTACTGTTTTCTCATACTGAACGTTTGGTGGATCAGTGGCTCATCATCCTAACTTAGGCACAAGATGGCACACAACCTCGCCAGAGCGCACACTGACACACACACATATGCATAATCAAACACAAACATACTCCAACACTCAACCAAACCAAACAAACTTTGACCTAAATAATGGTGTGAAAGAAAAAAAAATTAAAATCATCTAAGGGATTGGGGTAGAAAATAAAAATCTGATTATTACAATCTCACCTGTGAGGTCGTATATGAAAAGAGTAACATTAAAATGCTCCATTAAACGATTTATACAGAACTTCTACCGGTTTAGCTCCTATTTTGACTAAAATATGGATGCTATCTTATGATATTGACCTTTGGAGGACTTATTGCTGACTAAACTAAAGGTCAAGGCATGTAATCTCCAGATTAGCCTTAAGGTTCTCAAACTCTCTTAGATCAGCAAAGATCTGCTAAATGACCGTGTGTGTGTGTGTGTGTGTGTGCATGTGTGCATGTGTTCACTCCACCACGAGTGGAACCTTTTCTAGTTGTAATATTTCACGTAAAAACAGATGTGTGTGGGTGTTGGTGTGACACTGAATTGTACCGAGCGTTCAGGATGTTTGTTAGTTAGAGTGGGTGTGTACTTCTGTTTGTCTTCCCATGTGTGTGTGTGTGTGTGTGTGTGCGTGTGTGGTCCATAGTGTCTGTTTACTGTCTGTTATGATAAGCGAGATCCCACGCAGAACTGCCTGCAGCCCGGCATGCGTCCACCAACTGGACAGATCGACTGGTCATTGTAGATACGAGGGTCCACCCTTCATCACAAAGACCCAAAAGTCTCCAAATCCAGACCCTGAACCCCAGCTTCTTTTTTTCTGATTTTTCTCAGTTTTTCTTTCTCACCTATTTGTGAGATTTCTAGGTGTGGTGAGTTGGACGCAATCCGTCCAGTCCTGTGATAAACAAGAACAGTCTCATGTTTATTTTTCTGGCTCCAGCCAAGCCATGTACTTATTCTTCAGGTATGTCTGGGTGGAAAATCCACTCTCACTGATGGAAACATGTCTATTCTAAAAACAACCAATAGAAAAATATAATTATAAAATATTTTAATTGCCTCTTGCATTACTCAATGCATTCTCACAGACCACCTGCAATACCTCAATGGGCCACCAGGGAACAGACAATCAGACAATCACTAATTACAGCCACATCAGGCCACTAGATCTATCTATCTATCTATCTATCTATCTATCTATCTATCTATCTATCTATCTATCTATCTATCTCTAGAGGAGGGACTTCTCCTTTGAGAGATCATTAGATTGGGTCTCAAACTGTGATGTGTGTACCAGCGTGTTACTTGAGGCTCCCCCTGGTGGTATTCCAGATGACTCTGGGAATTTCCAAAACAATTCAATTAATTCGTGAATGAGTTGCAAAACTATATCTTTTAAATTAATTCTTAATGTTGAGATGTGTAGAAATCTTCTCCGATCTGTGTCAATATCCTCCCCTCTAAATGTTTTTGTAAAGGCACACAAGTTGAGTAAGAACTTGAAACTGCAAATGTAACTGAATCTTTAATGTGTCTGTACTAAAGCTACAGACTTTGTCTACATAAACCATTTCTGACATCTTCAGAGTTAATTAACAGCACATGAACTCAAATTATGCCGTGTCTCAGTTTTTGGGGAGCAGGAGTACCAAATTTATCTGGGGCGTGTGTGTGTGCTGCCGTTTGTCTTTCATGAGTTTTCTCCAGTAGCTGATCTGGAACTCAAACCGGTTACTTTTAACTTCCTTTTGATTTACTTTTTGGAAGACAAGTCTGACATTTTTATCCAGCGTTTCCCCTTTCCTTTCAAATAATTCATAGTATTTTGTCGTCGGGGTGTGGTGGAGTAGAATTATAAGGAGAGAAAGCTTGAAAAGTGACCTGACCTCACCTCAGACATGTTGAATTTCTCTAAATTAAGGGAACTTTTGTTGCACAGCGATTCTACTTGGAGATGAACACCTCGTATCTGCTGAAGGTGTAAATATTTTACCGTTTCCGTCGTTACAGAGTTGTGTAGTGATGCATTTTTGCTTGAGTTTTCATACACACTGTTGACACCTCTTGGTGTTTTTGGGCAGGAAGCCCACGGCGCCTCCTCCACTCTCTGACACCCTTTCAGCTTTAAATAGACAGATTCAAACCTCACCCAGTCATGTGAGATATAATGGGAGACAGTTTGGCAATGGGAGGCTTCATACTAAAGACATAATGACACACGGATAAATCATCCACCTCGCTGCTTCATCCTGCACTCCTTCTTTATCCCGTCGTCTTATCTTATCTGCCAGGTTGCGGCACAGGCAAACAACGGGAGCGGAGGCCTGAGATTATGTTGCTTTAAATGAGCTTTTATTTGTTGTTTCACTGTCCTTATATGATCTGACGCCCCTTCCTCCTCCTTATTCTCTTGACTGCATGGTTTTGTCATTCTATCTCTTTCCACCCCCGCCATCCTCCTCTCCCTTTTCCATCTCCTCGGTTGATGTGAATCACTGAATATAAAATCATTTTGGGTTCACTGATTATAACTCAAACGAAAAACTCCTCATTTCAAGTGAAAATTCCTAGCCAAGGGCTCTCCAAGGTGAACTCCGTTACTCTTTGGCTCTTGACACTATAATCTGGATTTGGGTTTTCACCTTTTTGTCACTCAAAGTGCAGCGTTGAGCTGATTCATGAGTGGAGTAAACAGCATTCGTCTTCCCCACGCTGAGAGGAAACAGAGGGAATGAGGTCAGGACGGAGAGAAATCAGTCATATCTTTACCTTGATGAAGACTTGGACGTGAGCTGACGTTTTTTAGAAATAACATCAAGCTGTTGAGCTTATCGGCTATGAATAACGGAGCTTCGGCCAGGTGCTTTCCCATGACAGACAACATCTTCGTCAGCCAGCTGGCTTTAAGCTTTGATTGATCAAATTGTGAAAGTCTGATATGGATTATGGTGACCCAAACTGTCTGTAGAGAAGAGTTAAATGTGCCATGTGCTACACGGGATGTTCCGGGAGAATCGACTTATGAGCTGATTATGGTGTGAGTTGGTGGAGCAATGGGGCGTGGCCTTAGCCAAAAAAAGTTCCTTAACTTTCAGTGTCATTATGGATCAAGGGGGATTCAGGATCCACTGGTGAATGACTTAGTCACTGGGTACAAAGACTTTGGTGTTATTTTAAGTATTTAGATCAATTTAATGAACCTTTTCAAATTTTAACCCATTATTAGCAGCATGACATCATGCGTAATAGGCATTAGGGTAACCCTTACTCTTTTAAGATAAGGCATCTTTTAATCCCCTTTGTATTTGGGTATGTTCTTACACCTCTGGGCTTCCTCGAGAATTCAAATTAAATGGTTAAAATTGCAACAAAGGGTGTTTTCCTAAAACAATGGTTATGACATATGTGTCTTGTTATGATAGGAACAGCAGAGCGATAAACAGGAAGGACACGGCAGAGGATGACATGCATCTAAAGGGCATAGGTTAGACTGGAACCTGCACCGCTACAGTCTGTGCCATGCGCTCCACCACGGGATATTTTTTCAATATTATTGTCATTTTCATCCAAAGTAATGCATTTATCTACTGTATATGACAGAATTCTGCTGTTAATTAGTCCCTATCTGAATAAAGAAATAAAAAGTTAGCAGTGCCTCCTAGCTGCCAAAAGGTTGTGGGGACCGTTTAACAAATCTTATTTAAAGAACAAGAACACAGTTGATTTTGCCTGGGCGGCCCCGTGGAGGTGTGTGTGTGTGTGTGTGTGTGTGTGTGTGTGTTATCATGAGAACCATTTG
>OMNV01013598.1:22028-44404 GCA_900303265.1 Brotula barbata
AGGTTTTCAAGCAATAAAATCAGCTGCTGGAGGCTGACCCAGATAGAAATGAGAGTACCGATCCAGCACAACATTTAATTTACAGGCCACAAGCCAAAGTCCGGAAGAAAAACATGCCACACATGCACACTGACACACACACACACTCACACACACACACACACACACACACTCACACATGCACACTTACCACAATCACCTCTTAACAATCTGTTCTCTCTCCTCCAAACAGGAAAGACTGATTACAAACACAGAGCAATTATTTATGAGACAACAGCTTCAGCCGAGTCCAATAAATTCTTTTCGCTGACAGATTCCAGAGATGAAGATAACAACAATTCGATAGAGAAATGCAAACAATCACAGGAATCCACCAATTACCACAGCGGTAATGAGTAAAAAAAAAAAAAAATATTGTGTTGTATTTCTTATTAAACTTTGCAAAACCTGTACGACATCCCTCTGGTATTTGGTGGGTTTTCTGGCGTTCGATTAAAGCATCGTGTACTTCATAAATGCCCCCTTTTTATTGATTGTGAGGGTTGAGTGACGTGAGGGGAGAGAGAGAGAGAGAGAAAGTTCAAGTTTTATGAGAGGAAACACAAAACAGAAACTGGCCAGTGCAGCACGTGGGTCGGTGGAGAGAGGAGCTTTGATGAGAGCTGCATGGAGACGTCTGTTGTCTGTGACATCAGGCCCCGATGGTCCCAGCTGCTGGGATGCTGCATGTGTGGGACTCATCTGGGACTTGAGTAAGCAATTTTATTTCAGGCTCTTCATCATCCCGCTCCTGCGTTTTGTTTACGCTATTTCTCCACCCTTCTTCTTCTTCTTCTTCTTCTTTTTCTTCACCGCCTATCATCTCTCCATGCAATCTTCACTCAATTACATCCTTATTCTCCCCAAAAATTCTCCTCCAGCCACAGCATTTTACTCTTCTGTGTCTTCATCCAAGACCTCAATTACAGCCCAGACGCTGCATTTCTCTCCTTTTATCTTCCATTCTCTCTCTCTCCCCTCTTCCCTCCAACGTGCTCTTCCAATCTGCCTGAACGTAAATCAGTGAAGACCAAAAGCAGACAGAAGGTCAGAGGAGGATCCAACACTGACCACACACACACACACACACACACACACCGCACTGTAACATCACTGCCACATCACCTGCAGCTGCATCTCACTCACAGCTTGGTGGATTTCCTTCAAGCTCCTACCAACCAGGTTCTCTTTCTTTCTATAAATTTTAAACAGATTTATTACAGTTTTTTTTACAAAACAAAACCCAAATCCAGATCAGAGCCATCAGAGCTGTGGAGTGTCATAGTTAATCACACTCCGACAGTAAGGAGATCAGTCGGGTCTGTGTTTCAGAGAGGCTTTCCAAAATGTAAGGTTCAGCTAAGGAGACGGGGAAGAAGTGTGTGTGTGCGTGTGTGTGTGTGTGTGCATGAGAGAGAGAGTTTCAACATGACTGTGGTGAAAAAAACATAATGTCACTAATTACCCTGCAGATTATTGAACGTGTGTGTGCATGAGTGTGTTTGTAATTGATAATAGAGGGTGATAAAGCAAAGAATGATGGTGTGTCAGTCATTCTTTGCTCATTTTCATACGCTCATGCAGCACATACACTCAATAAAAGTCAGTAATGGTCTTAAAGTGACACAATAGTGCTCATATACACACACACACACACACACACGTGTTTCCACCCAGGCATTATTGTGGCCATAAATCAATCAGGAGTCAAAACAAAGCTGCACAGCGTTTCTGTGCACATGCAAGCAATCATTTCAGCCAACAATCCCACAGACAAGGAACAGACAAATTAGTGAGCTGTTGCCATGGTTACACAATAATGCTGACACGGGCCACGGCGAATAGAAATGAAATCAAATCCGTAGAAAACAACAGAAATGTCTAATTGTAAACACACATGTGGTCACATGCGGTCACACAGCAGTCATGCATGAATCATGGTCACAAAATGTTCCCAGAGCGAACACACACCAATATGAGCAACGTCAGCATTATTCTAAACAGAACGTTGATGTGTGTGTGTGTGAGAGAGAGAGATTGAGTAGGTGAGGTGGGGTGGTTGGTTCACTTGACTTTTGGATGACACCATGTTTATCCAACCCGGCTATGCAAATACTTGTGTTCAATTCCATTTTAAGAATGTGGGAAAGTGTGTGTTGAGCCCCACAGTGTGGAAAGAGTGCCCCCTATCAGCATGTCTGGGGAACTACAGCGCTTCTGCAGTCAGCAGAGCTCAGCGTGGACTGTTCACTATAATCCAGCAGGGGGCGCGATAGCACCTTCCTGTTGTATGAGCAGGAGGCTTACATTGCTGATGATTTTCAGGTTTCCTGATTTGAGGAACTATTAAAAAAAAACTTTACACTTTATTCTTGCTATTTATGATATTAATGATTTTGAGAAAATATGCCCTTTATCTTTGCTCGTTTCTTGAAACAAAATTGATTACATGGACGTTAATAAATGTGCCTTTGTTAGCTAAAATGTACAAAATGTCCATAACAGTAAGATGCCACAAATTGGCAGAGATACCAAATTATAATTAAGATATTTTCTGGGCAAAATGGTACTCAGCACAACCAGAATAAAGCGAAATCTTTAAAAAAAAATTAATGGTTATTATTGGATTCTTATGATCATAATTTCTGTAGAAAATATGTTTTTTTTCATCATCTTTGCTTGGTTTTCTCAATTACTAATGTATTGATAATGTGAAAAGATAAATTAAATTCATCCAAAGCTCTTCCATTAATTACACGTGAACTCTTTCAATCATCACTTCTTTGAGTGGTGCGAAAAGGGTTAAACACGTCAAAGAAATCAGTGGTCATGTGATTAATTATGAATATATGCAAGTTTGCGTACATGGCGATTTTCTGTTGAGTTGTAAAGGTAAAAATGATCATCACCTTTTCTCATAGATAAAACTCTTAGCGTAAAACTATGAGTGTGCGTGTGCATTTTCGTGGATCAGAGATAAGAGAATATCACTGTGGTCTTCACATGTCCTACCACAGCATCAAACAGGAAGCTGACTCACAGATAGAGATACTCGCTTCCTGTTTATTCTATTAAAACAGCAGCTGGCCTCAGTAATGGCAGCTTAGGGAACACGGACAGTCCATAAAAAAGGGAGAAATATTTACTCGTAGTCTCCCAGGGTGCATTAAAAGACTGACTTGAATTCAGCCTCGCAGACAAATAGTGTCTGATCGTTTAAAGATGTAAAAAGATTAAGGCAGGCGATCAATTATGCACTTTAAATTCGGTTTGATGGTCCAGACGAGAACTATACGACTTGTCAAAACCACACGTTGGCTTTTTTTTTTTTGTGGCTGTAGAAAGCACCGTGCAACGTCTGGGAATTAGAACCCTATGACATCACAGGGGTTACTTCCTGTTGGAGTTTGAGTTTTTGTCAAAATAATAAAGTTTTGAAAGCTAAAGCGCCTCCGTGCATCTGGTGGTGTTGAAGACACTAAAATGCTTTGGAGGAGACTTTAATTTTCAAACAAGAAATGCCCTTTGTGATGTCATCCAAGTCAGACCTCCCTGACCTAGCCCCCTCTACAACCACAAAAGTGTGTGTGTGTGTGTACTGAACAGTGCACCCAAAGCCCAATAAACTCACTCTAATGGATGAACTTATTGCCCCTTAAAACTGTCAGTGTTACTTCCTCACTCAGTTTTCTTAAAATGTATCACCCTGACACCCACAAACACTCACCCGCCCACCAACTCACACACACACGCACACACGCACACAGCAGCTTCCTTCCAGGATGGCTTACCGGACAGGGGACGTCAGCGAATCTCATTAGCGGCTGTGGAACAGTTTAGTGTGGGCTTACGCTCCTCAGCGCGCTGCACAAGGTTGGTACGGGTCAGCAAAGGTCCTGAACTGAAGTCAGGGTTAAACCTGATTGGAACGAAGCAGGCCGGGGCGATCCAGACAGCATGGAAGCTGTAAGACCTGTGCAGACAGTGCAACGACTAAATGTCTCACACGCGGCCTCCATGTACATATATTTATCATATTATGACCTCTTTTGTGGTGTTCTTGCATCTGATTGCTCATAGCAGCAACGTGAACTCTACGTACTCTGAGAATGCGTTCTAATCAATACTTATATATACATACACTCTCAGTATGTGTCCACTGGAAGAGGCAAGATGGAGAAATTCAACTTTATTTTTCAGTTTACTAAAAAATCCATCAGTTTGATGTAGATGGGTAAAAATGATCCATTCAGAGAGTGGCCTATAAAATCTAAGATAGAATTAGTGAGTTTTTTCTCAAGAAATAATACTTCACACCATTTATACTTATAAACAGACAAAACTGACACATCCATTGTGGGTCTCAGAGCGCCGCATCGTTTGGTTTTTCGGTGAAATGTTCACACGCACGTGATGATTCAGGTCTTTGTTGGGGGCGTATTGGTTAGCACGGATGCCTCACAGGAAGACGGTTGTGGGTTTGAATAGCAGGGTCAAAAGAGAGCTTCTCTGTGTGGAGTTTGCAAGTTCTCCACGTGTCTTTTCCTCCGAGTGCTCCGATTTTCACCACACACGGAACACGTTTGCTAGGCTAATCGCTCCTGTCATTTTCCTAGATGGTCCCTGGGCGCTGGCGTGTGTGTGTGTGTGCTAGCTGCTGATCCTCATAGTTAGTATGGGTACCTATGGGGATCAATAAAAGACCTCTCTTCCTCTTCTTCTTCTTCTTCTTCTTCCTTTTGGTTTTGTTGTTTAATGGTCACATAGCAAACCAATCAATTACATGTATTTCTAACAATCTACTTCATTATCTGCCGGCTCATTCTAACCGATTAGTCGAGGCAACCCTTGTGAAAATGTACATCGTCCCTTACTTGCATGAGTCTCTACTGGAAGAAGATATGTTGTGAGAGGTCGCTGTGGGATTGGGAGTGGAAAGTCGAGGGACTCTGGGAGTTAAAACAGAAGACGGGAAGTAAGTTTGTTGTCTTGGCTGCGGAGGAGCAGTTCTCCCATCGGTGGAGAGACGGCCAAATGTTTCTAGGGAAAGCAGAGCTGACGTCCAACAGCAGCAACACAATGAAGAGCATGCAAGCCTGTGAGGATGTGAGGCTCCTGATGACCTCATGCTTTGTTCGACGCTATCAGGGCTTTGAATTCATCACGAAGGGGGCAGCAGGATGTGTACGTCTATTTAGGAATACACCGAATAAAAGCGTTAAAATGACAAATCAGATACCACAAATTAGTGAAATGGACCACAAGGAGGTTTGATATGTAGCATAGAAAGTTGAGGACGTGAAATATAATAAAGGTTTGTGCGTGGATAAAATGTTACATTGATACTCTAAAGTGCGTATCTTTTTATGTCATGATTAACGGGTCATTGGTGTCTGATCTGGGTCACTGACGTTGTTTTATTGGAGCCATCTGAAGATACTTGGCGTTCACTTTCCACCCCTGCAGGCCTTTATGGATCCCTGTGCTAAATATGTTGAAAGGCCTCTGAACGCATAAGTTCTCATAGTTAAATACAAGCATGTTTTCTACCCTGAAACATCTGGATTTTGACCCTGAACGTTGAGGCGATATGTACGCTGTGAGGAAAAATGGTGCCCGAAAAAAAAAACTTTACGACTTCTGTCAATTTGCCACAGCATCACTTGAATGTGAATTAAAATCCTTTGAAAGAATAAAAATAGATGAAGAGGGAAAAGGGAGGGAGAGGAGGCACGCTCGTCTCATACGCATAAGCTCTTAATGAACTTCCACGAGTGGCAATGGTGAAAAAGGAGACGGAAAAGAGGATGAGCGAAAAAAAGCGAGCAAAGAGCATTGTGGGACGTAATTAGAGATCAATAGCAGAGGAGGGGTGGACGTGCTGTGGGTGAGGGGGCCCAGACGGAGGGATGAGTGGATTAAATTGAATTCATTAAATTGTATCTGGTCTTTCCTCCGTCATTTGGATGGAGCTTCTGCTTTCCTTTGCTGGAGATAAACGTCTGCTCATGGATCTCATACTCATACTGCAGAGAAATGAATAAATATACGCAAACACATTAAGCAATAATCTATGAGGTATAACCGCCAAGTGGACCATCTTCATAAAGTTTTATTCTTCTAAATTACCATTATAACAATGATGCAAACTATATCAGCGTGCATAATCTGAATAAAACGATACCCAACACAAAAAGAGAATTTTAAGACATTAAATATGCAATAGAGCAATAAAGCAAAGCTGATTATAATAAATTTGATCTGTTTTGTTGTTTTTTTTATTTTAAATAGAATTTCTCTAGAGGTTTTTACAGCTTTTCTGCACGGTAAAATCAAATATTAATGGTTTACTAATGTGAAAAGGCCCGTTAAAAGTATCCAAAGGCCCTTAAATAATCCAGGATGTCTCACGTGCTCAATTACCAACGAATCTGCCATTATTTAAAGGGTTAAAGCACATGAATACACATGCACACCCATATGTGGCAATTGGTTTGGCCGGCTGTCAAGGGGTCTGTCTGAAATCCCCTCGCCAATCCTCTCATGTCGTCAGACAGTGAAAACCAAGCTAGCGACATCTACTTGACGAGTCAAAGGTCAGATAAGTAGCTGCATCATCCACAGAGCGCCTGCCTGTCAGCTCCACGCCCGTTTGACGTTTGATGATCGTGACAGATGTCAGACGTGTGTGTAAATCTTCACAAGTACAGTTTTGCAGCAGCGTTACAGGAAGTCATATACGCACAATCATTTATGTGTCGTGATGGATCGACAAGCGGACACTGGACCCAACCATGAATATGCACACATTCCATCCATGCACACGCACACACAAATTTGTTGCATCACTGCTCAGTACATTCTTTATATTTGTCAGTATCACACAGTCTTGAATATAAAGGCGATAAAGATCAATATGCAACCATTCTGCACATTTGCATCCTATTCATCTATATTATATATATATATATATATATATATATACAGTATATACACTACATAGTATATATGTAAATTTTTCTGTATGAATGAACAAACTTGCTGTCATGCACATAAATTTAAGACAAAACTGAGGTAAATAAAATGTCCTATATAGTCTTTATTGCGTTTGTTACTTATATTTTGGATTTTTTGGGGGGAAATACAGTTGCTCTTGTAATAAAAATTGAATAAAGTTTACCCAACCTAATCTACATATGCGTACACACAGATTAATCAGATGAATGAATCAGTATTTCCTGTGTTAAAAAAAATAACATTCTGCATTTGTTCCCCATTTGTTTTTCATTTAAAAAGTTTTAGTATCAATTGACTGATGTGACCTTTGGCCCTGATAGCAGTATCTGCTGCCCGGGCCACATCGTCATGAAGTATGTCCGTTTGACTGTTTAAAGTTATCTTATCTATGTCGTAATGAAGACGTGAAGTTTCACATCTGTAAAGACATTGCAACAGACATTTGAAGACGACCTGACATACCAGCTGTCCGCCGTGGGATTAAAGACGTCCGGTTACTTTAAACTCAAACTTTGCATGGCGTACGTGTGCCAATTCTGTAAAAGTGTGAGTGTGTGTGTATCTGTGTGAACGTGTGCGACTGCACATACATGTTAATCTGCAGTAAGCTGGTTTATGGGCTCGTCTGCAGTGACGCAGATATGCCCGTGAAGCTCTGCTCTGATGGATTCTCCATGACAACCTAACCTGACCGGAGACTACGGGTCCGCAGCAGACACACGGTCGCATCACAGTCACATGCAGGGAGGTGGTGTTTCATACGGCCGAGGCACAATCACACATTTACTGTGGGTTTCTACAAGGTGCAGAAATGGGCCACAGGGCGAATGAATGGAGGGACTCTGGTGGGAAAAGCCACCCCTAGAGGGCGTTGTGTGTGTGCCAGTTCCTCAGCCTCATGTCCAGGATGTTCAAAGGATTTTATCTGAAATTATAAAGCGTGAAATGACATTTAAGCTTCATTTAGGACATTTGGTGTTCACCGGACCAAAATAAAAAAAGATCCAAATGTTGAAAGTGCAAGAGGATCATCAAACGTGTGTTCATTTCCTGTGTTGACATATTATATAGACACACAATTTGCTTCCTTTTCATGAAAAGGTTGCGAGATTGCATAGATCTATTATGTAGTAAGAGCTTGAGGGTCGTAGATTCGAGTCCCAGGGTCGACTTCCACACCTTTCTGTGTGGAGTTTGCGTGTTCTCCCCGTTTGTGTGTGTGTGTGTGTGTTTTTCCTCCGGGTGCTCCGGTTTCCCTCACTTAGAAAAACATGTGTTTCAGGTTATCACTCCTGCCATTGCCCTTGACCAAGGCACTAGGCGGAAGATCTAGAGTTGATCCCAGGGCGCTACTCTGTGTGTGTGTGTGTGTGTGTGTGTTTGCATGTGCATGTGTGTTTATTAATCCCTAAGTGGATTTATTGACTTTTATTGATCCTTACGGGGATCGATAAAGTGCCGTTCCTTCTTTCTTTCTGATGTCGACGCATTGCAGTGGTAAAAGTGTCACAGAGAGTCGGAGTCGGATCTGCGCGGACTGGTTTCCATGTCGGTACCGTTCAAAGCTGCACAAGTGCAGTTGGCGACATCCTAAGTGAAGGCCCGTTGACAGAAGTGGGTGTTCCCAGTGATCGATTCCGCGCCAGGAAAGGTTTGGTTTCAGCTCAGCGTCCAATCAGCTCCTTGTGTTCCTTAGTAACGCCTATTTTCCCAGCGCAGCCTCCGAGCCTGCAGCGGCTCAAAGGAGCGCTGGAGGAGGCTGCGGTAACCATTAGGCGGAAGAGTTTGTCAATCAAATGACCCGCCCCGACGCTTCACAGACGGGAAGCAAACGGTGCGCATTAACGTCTCCAGCTGCTGCGGAGTGGGACCTCTGTGGCATTACGCAGTACCCGGGTGAGACAGACGCCAAAATGTAAGGAATGATCAACGACACACCACTTCCTGATATTAAGTGTCGAGCTGAAAGGCGCAAGAGCCAGAATGACGAAATTTACTGTTTCGCAGGACAGACGCACTCTCGTCTGTGCGTAAAATCGCGAAAAGAGGACAGAACTGATCAACTTTTGCGGAGGGCGAACGATTGAAGGCTGCGATGGACGAGTCGGTAGATGTGAGGGAAAGCAAACCACTTTGGCGAGTTCGACATTAGCAGTTTTGCGCCTGTTTTTCTTTTCGTTTGGAGACGGGCTGGAGCGAAGCGCACAGCGGGGGCAGCAGATGCGCGCAAAGACAGAGTCTTAACGGCCGCAGTGCTCATGAATTGAATTCCTCTGGACTGCAGACTTTATGTAAGAAGTAGGACAAGTATAACGCCGCCCAGACAGTCGTAGATACTTTGAGATCATGTTTGAGAGACGCTCGAAAGGGACATTTCTTCACAAAGGAACAGTTAGCCGATGCCACTGCGCCACAAGGACCTAGTGGAAAGTTTAGTTCCTCGCGTTCTGTCTACCTCCCAGCAACATGGACGAGACGGTTAGCTCGGTGTCAGCAGACAGCAGCAGCTGCTCGGACCGGGAGAGCATCAACCTCAGCGTGCTCAACTGGGAGCAAGTGCAGCGTCTGGACGCCATCCTCACCGGCTCCATCCCCATCCACGGCCGGTGGAGCTTCCCCACGCTGGATTTGAAACCGCGCGACATTGTCAAAGTGGTCCGGTCCCGTATGGAGGAGAAGCGCATCCACGTCCGGGAGGTGCGCCTGAACGGCTCTGCGGCCAGCTACGTCCTGCATGAGGACAGCGGACTGGGCTGGAAGGATCTGGATTTAATATTCTGCGCAGAGCTGAAAGGGGAGATGGAGTTTCAGATAGTCAAAGATATAGTCCTGGACTCTCTTCTAGACTTCTTACCTGAGGGGGTGAACAAAGAGAAGATCACTCCAGTGACATTAAAGGTAGGATATGGAGGCAAAACACAATATTTGTGACATAAATGCTCTTATCATGTGTACAGAATGAAGTCGCCTTGATTTCCTTATCTGCACAGAAAAGTTGACAATTTAGCCAGGCGCAACTTTCCTGGAGAGAAATACACTTAAATGAGGCCAAATGTGGGATTTGAGTCCGTCCAGGCTGCATGGTGATAGTATAAAGGTTGGTTTCAAATTCAAAGAGGATTCAGTCTAATCCAATTGCAATCGGATATACATTAATCAGTCGGTGCTCAGTTACTTAGATACCAACAGCTACTCGGGCTACTAATGGCCCACAAACGGGCCCGATCTGCAAAACATCTGACTAATAGAGCAAGGTGAGATTGTTATCATGTCCAAATAGCATTTAGACATGGTTGTTGAAGGCAGCTGATAGCGAGGTGGTTTTGTTAGCAGTGCAGTCTTAATCTAAACCGTGAGCGACTTTGGGATCGCAGGAAAAACTGGTGAAAGAATCGAACCCACATTATGTTACAGATCTGGAAGCAGGCGAGCAAAGGAAGGAGTTGGTAAACAGACAGCCAGAGAGAGGCTGGAGGCCTGTTTGTGATGGAAAGAAAACGTCAGAAACAAATTCTTCTTTAAACATGACTCAGTGTTTGAGGATTAAAACAATTATAGAGCACAGGAATGGATTGGAACTCTACTATGTATGAATTGTTTACTTCATTTGTATTCTGTAGGCAAATATTTTTGCCTCACGCTCGCAATTTTCATAGGCTCTCTCTTCCTGTTTCCTGCCTGAATTTGAATTCAAGTAGTTCCAGCAATAGATGTGAATCGCTAAAAAGATGAATCCGTCCCTGTCACTAACGGATATTTCACTGATTCTTTTGTTCCTAGGAGGCATACGTGCAGAAGATGGTGAAGGTGTGCAACGACTCGGACCGCTGGAGTCTCATCTCGCTCTCCAACAACCGTGGTAAGAACGTGGAGCTCAAGTTTGTGGACTCGCTGCGACGGCAGTTTGAGTTCAGCGTGGACTCCTTCCAGATCCGCCTGGACTCCCTCCTGCTCTTCTACGAGTGCTCCGAGCACCCCATGGCCGCCACTTTCCACCCCACAATCCTCGGGGAGAGCGTCTACGGCGATTTCCCCACCGCCCTCGATCACCTACGCAAGCGCCTCATCTGCACAAGGAGTCCCGAGGAGATTCGAGGCGGAGGCTTGCTGAAGTACTGCCACCTGCTGGTGCGGGGTTTCCGCGCAGCTTCCGACTCGGAGATGAAGCTGCTGCAGCGCTACATGTGCTCGCGCTTCTTCATAGACTTTCCCGACGTGTGCGAGCAGAGGAGAAAGATGGAGTCCTACCTCCAGAACCACTTTGTAGACCTGGAGGACAGGAAGTACGACTATCTGGCCACGCTGTACAACGTGGTGCAGGAGAGCACGGTGTGTCTGATGGGCCACGAGAGACGCCAGACGCTGAGCCTCATCTTTTCGCTGGCGTTGCGGGTCCTGGCCGAGCAAAACGCCATCCCCAACGCCGCCAACGTCACCTGCTTCTACCAGCCCGCCCCTTACGTGACAGATGGCAACTTCAGCAACTATTACGTAGCCCAGGTGCAGCCTGTCTACTCGTGTCAGCCCTCGCCTCCTCACCAGTACATTCCTCCTCTGCAGCAGCCCATTTATGCCACCTGGTTACCCTGTAACTAAACGCATCGTGCAGCTGCTGCGCAATCACGGTCGCTTTTAATTCACACACTCTTTTCTGGGTGAAAAGATGTGATGATGGTTCTTCTCCTGCTCCCCTGGAGTTGACGAAAACAGAAAAGGAGGAGCAAACACAGCAAAAAAAAGAAGATAAAAAATCAAGGACAAGGCACTTCTAAGACGACGGGCCAGATAAAGGCCGCTCCTCACGGTGGAGATCCTCTCCAGTCGGTTTGGAAGAGCAAGCGGCCGGTTGAGCTTAGCCTCGGATTGATGGTCAGACTGGATGTCACAATACTTAACTAGTACAGGACATTCCCATTTCAAAAGACAAATATTTACATTGTCTCAACGTGTTTTCGAACTCAAAACAAAACCTATATTTGCAGACAAAGACGTGGAGGCGGCGACAGCAGGATACCGGACAAAGGCAAACACACATCTGGGGATATCGGGCGAAATGTTGGTGAAAAAAAGGCGACCCTCGTATATTTTGCTGTACAAATGAAAAAGTGAGATAGGCCTTTCACAGAGCGTGCAAAATGAGGAACTGGGTGTTGTTTACAAATCCAAAGATCCACTTTGATAACCAAGTTTATGTGAATGCACCAAAAACAAAACAATGCATGATTTATTTCTGCACAGGAATAATTCTCTTTAAAGTGCCTATAGATGAAGCGCGAGGGGACGAGACATCCGTGCGATCTGTCGTCGTAAGGGGACTGTCAAGTTGTCCACCCCGTGGACTGATTGACAGAAGGTTTGGGATGATGCCGAATGTATAGCAGAGCAGAGGCTATGGTCTTTCACACTGAGGGGGGGTGTGTGTGTGGGTGTGTGTGTGCGATAGTTGAAGACTCAGCTCTTATCTGCAGCCCTGCTAGATCAATGCACATGCAGACAACCAAAGAGGAAGCAACAACACAATCTACCATCTCATCATTTTTTTTTTTAGTCGGGGTTGAGGTGGGTGTTGGATCAAAAAATGTCAGCGTCAATGATAAATGTAAGAGAGCTGTCGTATTTAGAAAGATGTAGAGCAGAAAGAACGTACGAGAGAGAGAGAGAGAGAGAGAGAGTACGAGTTTTGGCAGGAAGACAGCGAGTTAGAGAGATGGTTGTAGAGCGATGTAGTCTGCTCTTATCTGCTCTCTCGATGGATTGCAAAATAATGTGGACCAGTGCTCAGCGCATTAGCTAAAAAGTCATATATTATTAAAAGAAGCAGCACAATCCAATCATCTGTGGGGGATGAAATGATATGGAAGAGGAATGCATACAGAATATATATTTGTGGCCGAGATGCATTACAACGTGCGTGCAGTCTTTGTAGTGCATTTTCATTTATGACCATGTGAGCTTCTGCACATTTGGGTGAATTTTTATTCATTTATATATATGTGAAAGCACCACTCCAGTTAATTGTGTTATAATTAGGGCCCGACCGATATATCGGTCCGCCGATATTATTGGCTGATATCGGCGTATACGTTCATCGATACGTACCGCTGTGAAATCTTACAGCAGGCACACTGTGATGCCTGGACGAGTGAGTTCAAATGGGATAATTGCGTAGTTTGTCCAGCACTTTTGTTTTCAGTAATAAGTGTTTTTTTTTCTGTTTAGTGCTCTCATATCTGGATGTAAGGACAACAAAGTTTGTTAAATGTAAGATATCCTGCTTCCTTTGCATATCTTTGTCACACATGTTTGATTACCACATTTGAGGGATCACTACAAAACGTGTGATATATATATATATATCGGCCGATATATCGATATCGGTATTTTCCTAAACCAAAATATCGATATCGGTATCGACCGAAAAAAAATAAAAAATCCAATATCGGTCGGGCCCTAGTTATTATACAGGATAAATAGAAAAATATGGTGTACAAAAAGAGAAACCAAGTTTAACAACTTACACTGGAAATCCATTTTACATTGTTTTAATTGTTCATGTCTTTCTTTAGTCAAATTTAAGTAAAGGCCACTTTTAGATAATTTGTATGCAGTTGAATTCTATTGTACATACTGTAAATGAATGCCAGAGAAAGACGGAGTCATGAAACCGAGTGAATATTTGTCAGAGGGGAGGAGGCTGGGTTGTGTACACAGGGATGTTGCAGTTGTGGCTCTGGAACAGGCTGGAGTAAAAGTGTACCACTGGTTGACTCGAGGATTGCAGGGAATTCTGAGAACATTTGTAATATGTGCTGCACCAAGCCAGAAAAGCTTCATAGATGATGTGATAGCTGCATTGGACATTGGCCAAACCGTTTGTTTTCCTTCTTTTTAAGGGAACGAACAGAAAAGGAGAATTTGTGCTTTTCTCAGAAGAACGACTATAGCAAGGAAAGGCTGTAAAAAGTGGGGGTTTATTACAGACAATCATGCAGACATTTGAGTGGCAATAAGGTGGATGAAAAGCTCTGCAAAAAAATCTTCATCTTGAAAATACGAATAAATTACAGTTCTTCACGTGCAAACTGTCAAACATGTTGTCAGATCTCCTATTTTTCTATCAATGTCTATTTTTGTACAGTTTGTGTGTTTGGCTGATGTTGTAGGCAGATTCAAAGCCGAGTTGTTGAATCGAAATGTGTGAGTGCGTGCGTAACGTTGGATGATGAGGAGCAGTCTATAAATTGCGTTTACCGTATGTGTGTCTGTGTGTGTGTGTGTGTGTGCTTGGAGCTGTTTCATATGGATTTCTGTTGCTCTAAGAGATTGTTTCATTGTTCTACCTGTATTTTTAACTGCCACCCAGCTTGGATTCAGAAATGCTGATTTGGAAATTATGTTTAAGGTTTATTAAGATGACTAACTTGATCATTAAAAAGAGAAAAAAAAGACCAGCAGACCCGGCTTGTTTGCTTCATTTTTTTCCACCGCACACTACAAGCTACGATAGATAGATAGATAGATAGATAGATAGATAGATAGATAGATAGATAGATAGATGGATAGATAGATAGGTAAATACTTTATTAATCCTGAAGGTAATTCCAGTCACCCAGTAGCTGATAATAATAATAGCACAATAATAAACGCAAAACACAAGAACAAGAACGAAAATTAGTATGAAAAATATATTATATTATATTATATTATATTATATTATATCACGATCAGCTGGTACCTAGCTGGTTCCAAGCAACTATGTGTCAAACCTCATTACCAGCAGAGCCTCGTTCCCCAGACACTTACCAACTGATTAGACAGACTCCATCCAGGTCTGTATGACATTAAAAGGCAGAAGCCCAGGTTTCACTTTCCCAGCTGATGAGGAAACTTCGCAGGAAAAGCTCTCTTATTGTCATTTATTCTCTCTTCCTCTTTTTCATTTCCCCTCTGACCTTCTCCCAAAGTACTTCTGTGTTCATACCAAAATACTGCACCGCCAGCTTCGCTTCCATCCAAAGCACGCCAGCACAGAACTTAAAAATGTTTAGAGAGACTTTGCAATTTAGTGGCGTTTAAATATGTTTGCAAATTATTTTGATTATTGTCAAAACTGGTTTGTTACTCAATACAAAATGAATTGTAAATTAGGATGTTTCCAGTAGGCAAACTGAGAGATTGACACAAGACTGAAAGCAATACGGTAAATTTATGTCAAGTCTCATATAGGTAGAAATCCCCACAACTCTACTATCAGTTTAGTTTTTCTGGTTTGAATCCTTGAGCTCTTCCTGTTTCTCATAGATTGACGATACATTGTATGAATAAATGTGCACTTCAAACAGAACGCTACATAGAGGACTCCAAAGTTCAAACTTATCTTTAAATAAAGTTTGGAAAGCTTCATTTAACTGAAGATATGGGCCATACTCATCATTAAGTACGTGTGGAGTGTTGGCCGGGATTATAATTCCATTAATCTGGAGACGATCGTTAGGTTTAAATGCCACTGTGAGGTCAAGAATGTCACTTAAGGACGATTATTAAAGTAGTGTCAGCAGCTAAATGAGCGTTACTCAAGTACTCAAATACATTATTGGTCATTTTATTCATAATAAGTCATTTTTTTAATTCACTTCATCCACCGCTGATAATTTCTCAGCAAATGTTGACACAACAAATGGAAAATTTAACACAAAATAGGCATCAGCGGACTGAGGATGAAATTAAAACTTTTCCGAATCTCACGTGAGACGAACAACTGTAACGTGAGACAGACAGTGGCAGTGGAATGTCTGCAGTCTCCAAGAACCGCGGGCCTCACCGTGTGTATTTTTACTGAATAAATGAAAGAGCCTGAAGCGTGGTGGAAAAGACTCTTTACATCAGTCCCCTTACCTGTCTCCATCCTTGATGGAGATGGAGCCGAATTTGCAGTTTTGTAATCTCTGAAATATTCACCTGAGTTTCATTCAAAACCTGGATGGAAATTTGCTTACTGATACTGAACACCGCCTTAATTTACTTGTTGTCACTCATCTATTAATTTATCTCCCTCTCTGAGGAGGAGACAGAGAGAGAGACAGAAAGAGAGAGAGAGAGGGTGAGAGTACAGGGCAGTGTTATCCCTGTTAAGAGGGAGAGAGTGGACACTAAATATAGCCCCCCACCTCCCCCCTCAGCCACTGTAAGGACATTAGCCCATCTTCAGAAAGCTGATTAGCCTCCCTTCATAAGCATGAGCTCAGTGCTTCGATGCTTCGGTGCTGTTACAGCCCAGAGATTTACTGGCTATTGCACTGTAACACATACCTGCCCCGTGTCCTATTGTCTTTTAGGTCACTCATGTTAGAAAGGATAGAAAGAGTTCACTTCCTTATCAAGGACTTAAAAAGGCAGCGAGAAGAGGGGATTGTGACATTTACCGGGTTGCACAACAAGCCAGAGTATTAAACCTCTAAAGGTTCTCTGATTTACCCTCGGTGTCTGGACGAGCAGGTTGAGCCAAGAAAGGGTGTCATACCAAGGGTCACAGGTACAGATGAGCAGAGAAAAAAAAACCAGGAAGCCACACCATCAAAATGGGAAGACGTGCTAGAATAGATAAGAGCATGTAGAGGTAATGAGTGTTATTTACTAATGCATGATGGGTAAGGACCGGAGGAGAGGAGAGCAGGACTCTGAAGGGACGAACAGCATTATTTAGAGAAATACCACATCCAAAAAGGATGAAGATTGAGATTAATCAATCTTTCCTACATGGGCTGGATTATTAATATTGTAGTTGAGTCTTTGAAGAAATGATATTTGTCACCCTGCTGACAGGTCAGATAGGACAGATAATGATGATGATGATGACTGATTCATCCCTTTGAAACACGCTGCGATCGTTGCACCGTCAAAGTGAGGAGGTCACGAACTTTGCAATATTCTTTGTCATTTTTTAATCTTTAGTCACCGTCGCTAACCATCAAATTAGAAGTGGTGTCATCCAGGGTTCACAGTCACACGTCGGAGCAAGCAGACTCGCAACTGCCCGGGCATTTCACCGTGAAAAACGGTTGGCGTTTTAATTGATGACCGTGCCAAAACATGTATACGTTATCGTGTTGGAGCTGAACCAGCCAAAGCAGCAGCAGGGCCAAGAGTCCATCCAGCCCAGTCAGAGGTCAAAGAGTAAATCAAACAACAACAAGACCAGACTGTGAGAAACAAGCATTTTGTGTGGGGTTGTGCGTGTGTGTGTGTGTGTGTGTGTCTACATTTGTGTATTTGCGCTGTCTGTGTATTTGTGTAAGAGAAAGATTCGAGCGAGTGACTCATCTGCCCTGGAAGACATCTGTTGCTTTTACCAATGACAAAAAGAACTCATAAGCAAAATCTACCCCCACTGATTGTGAGGAAATATAATATTAATAAAATTTTGCTTGTCAGCAAAATATTCATGGACGTGTGGGAGGGGGTGGGGGTTCTTTGACATCAGATTACTGGCTGTGGTCGAAGCAATGTATTAAATTCAGCTATAATCTTAAGTGTTTATGCCTGCTCGTGTAAATAGTTTGGCCGTCTGGAGCAATGCCTGAGTCTGAATACAGACTCGTCTTGTTGCCGTGCAGAAAACCAGCCACTATCACACACACACACACACACACACACACTCACGCACGCGCACGCACGCACGTACATCTGAAATTTGAGACGCAGCAGCTGAAATGATTGGCTAATTTTTCTCCAAACAAAAGAGCCAGTAAGTCATAAATCCATAAATAATTCTGCATGCATGCCTGCACGTCGACGATGAGGGCAATTTTTTTTTTTTAAACTTTACAACCATTCACCGGAAAAAAAATACCAGGAACACTGAGAGAAAATGTTCTCTGCAAATATTCATTCCCCCGAGCCAATCAGAATTGAAAGAATTACCATCATTACCATTACCATAAGGATCATTTTTGCTCTTATCGCTGTTGGAGTTTTAGGGGATTTTCATGCCAGCCTGCACTTGTCTTGGCCCCAGCCTCAAGGCCATTAAAACCTCACTCTGGAAAATAATGCTTTTTTGGAGTATTTCCCTAAAGTCTGACTCAAATACAGACTGGTTCCTAAGATTGAGTCTGTGTTTATACTCTTATGTGAACCAAATGTTCTGTCTCAGTTTAGAAGGACTCAGTCACACAGGATAAGATCAGGGAGAACACACATACAGTAAGCGTGCGTGTCAAAAATCGCATGTGTTGTCACGGAGACGTGCACATTTCTCACGCACAAGTTCACTTTACGCTACAATGGACTGTGTATTTTCTGACTAGTTTCCTGGTGTGTGTGCTTGTTGTTTGGGGTTTCGTGTGAATTCACTTTGAATTTGGTAAAAGACATGAAAGAAAGAGGATAGGATAGATAGATAGATAGATAGATAGATAGATAGATAGATAGATAGATAGATAGATAGATAGATAGATAGATAGATAGATAGATAGAGTGTCTACTTCCTGTATGAATGTGTCCAGTCACACATCATCCATGTGTTATATGAATAAGTCGGTTTTTATCCAGGATCTAAAAATAAGGAGTCTGCCGGCCTCCTTGACGGCTGTGGGGTGTTGCGCGCGGTAGGAGAAGGCTCTATTTCCGATAACAAACAGGCCTGCCTGCTGGGACAGCGGGACGCGTGAAGGAACATATGGAGTTATGAGGTTAGTTAAGTATATGTAAGACGTGGGACCTTGAATCTGCCCTGGCGCTGATACAAAGATACGATCGGAGCGACGTGTTCAGATTTACGAGCGTTGGTGAGGATTTGAGCCGCAGAGTTTTGAGCGAGCTGCAGTTTTTCAGAGCTGTGGATCCTAAGATGGAGAGAAGGAACGGCCTGATCTCAGCTGTGTCTCAGAGGTCAAAGGGTGCATCTGAGAAACATACAAAGACGACCTAAGGAGCAGAGAACAGGAAGTTATAGAGTAGAGGAGGGACTGATGATGAGACGAGGACCAGGTGTGTGGATCCGGGGAAGGAACAACTAAATATGGATGGTACATCGGTTACCATAACAACAAATTCTAGGTGTGTATACGTCTATTTGGATTCAGAACTTACTCACTGATTGAGAACCACAGCTTTTATTTCAAAGAATTAACAGTAATCTGGGCTGATACCTTCTGAAGAATTAGTTTGAATGAAGATTAATTAAAGACTAAAATTAGAATACCAAGGTGCAGATTTGTGTGTGTGTGTGTGTATCCTTGTCGCCGTTGTGTCGTACGTGTGTCGGGGCTACGTGTGAAACGCACTGAAACGCCAGTTGTGCGCACACATCTTGGTAAAAAGCACGATTGCTTCCCTCTCTGTCCGTCTGCCTCCTGCTCACACACATGTTCTTATCTGGACTGGTAATGATAGTCATTATCACATTGTAATGGCCACACACCTGCCAGCTCACCGCTCGTGCCAAAAACACACCTGTACGTGGTTAAGTATAGCTCCCGTACAGGTACAGACGCTGGACTGCCTGCAGCAAAGCGGAAAGCCGTAACTGGCCTGGGGAAACAAGAGTGGATCTGGAGCTTTATAGCATCATATATCACACACACACACACACACACAGGCTATAATGCTGGAAGACACTGATTTATGTCTTACATGAACATTCTGTGGTAATGTTTAAAAAGAAAGCTGACAGAGGGGAAGACTTGTTTTGGAGGCTACGCTTTGTGTGATAACAAATTATGTAATTATTACATACATATACTGTATATATATATATATATATATATATACACACAGGAAGTTGTCTTGTCTTGAGTTATGTGAGTTATGCATTATTAATGCTGCTGTTTAGTAAAGCATCAGCAAACTGTCCACACTAACAGGCTTTGTGGGTCCCACGGCGATGTTGCTGGGCAGAGAAAATCTGAATAAATTCATCCAAAGTGCTACCGTGGAATAGAGCGAATTGTTTTTACGTTGCGACAAAACAGATTTAATGTGCCGACAAGGGCAAACGGCAAAACAAACACAATCTCTTTCCCTGATCCCCAAGTGATCCATGATGTTTCCATTTCATGGTAACTCTAACTGTCTCACGGTTATTAGTGATAAACAAGCCCACTCGGTTGATTAGTCAGTTTATTTGACTGACGTGTCTTGATCTGATGTTGCGAGGAGATCGAGCGGTCCCTGAGGGCCACTCAGGTTTTCTGTTCTGTATCAATTGTATCACCAAAGTGGACCGCTCCTTTTGTTTGTCCGTCTCGTGTTTCCACCACAGGAAGCAGTGAAACGTGTGGCTCTTTATTATGTATGCAGTAACACGCACGGTCCTCTCTCCTGACGTGTACTGAGAGCCGGCCTCTTTCGTGAATTCCCTCTACTATCAATTCAGACAGAAACAATGCAACAAACTATGATAAAACGATAAAAAAATAGCCAAGATTATTCACATTTGTGTCTTTTCAACGGTACAATATATCAAGAGAAATGGACAGGAAACAGCGTGTATCAGCCAGCGCGACAGGATGAGTTACTGCACGATCACTTCAAGATCAGCCAAACGCATGACGTATTAATCCAACTCATACAAACGTACCATGAATCAAGTGTCCTGGCTCATCTCCACTCCACTGATCGTCATCAAAGCATCCCTCTGTCCTTCTCATCCTCTCCTTCTTCTACCTATGTGACGACATTTTGTTTGAATGGCAGCTGAATGTATGAGTATTTTATGTTTGTGCGGATCCTTTTACAAAGTTTGCATGCTGGCATTTGACTTTTGATGACAGCGGTTGGCCTGTGACTTCACAAACAAGGATCTGGAGAGGAGAGGAGGGTTTCGCTTCATGTAATCTAAACAGCGGTAACTTCTGTTCGCTTGTTTTAGCCGAGCGGTGGCACACATGTGAGCTGCATGCGCGGGTGGTGCTTCCGTGCATGTGCATATTTACATGGCAAAGAAAGTCATTATCTTAAGTTAATAGCTGTATTCCACTGTTTGACTTCCTGCAGTGTAGACAGGGTTGGCAAGTCTTCTCAAACACACTCAAGGATAAACATTGACTTGGACAAGAGTACGACTTCCGCCTTTCTTCCTCCTCCCTTCCTTTCCTCCTTCCTTCCTTCCTTCCTCCCTTCCTTCCCTCCTTCCTTCCTTCATTCCTTCCTTCCCTCCCAGGCCTGTAATATGAGGGGTGTTTGCGCTCCATCATCAACATTCTCCCCTTTTTAACAAACCGGTGATTTCCGTACCAACGTGCTGCCAAATCCAAAGTTCCTTTTCTGTTTGCTGTACTCGCTGGCATCGCCGCTCCCCATTTGCCAAAGCGTTTGCAGCAAAAACCAAACAAAATGAATTGGACTCGATATATAGCGTGGCTGAGACGATCTACCCCTTTGAACGTCCTCTAAACAAGTTTGTCAAAATGTTTGCCTTCTTCAGATCCGACTGCAGAAACAGGAGACATGACCCAGACTGTACCGTTTCAAAACCCCCTCCTTTCCTCTCTCACATTCCCTCCAACATTTACCCTTCCTCTGGCTCTCTTTCTCACTTTCCACACACATCTCAGTCACTCTGTGACTGTGTTTTTCTCTCACTTTCTCGCTGCCATTTAATGGCCGCTTACGCCCAATCAAGGGTACTTTAGGGATCAACAGAGACGTCACTTTTTGTTTTGGTCCGGGTTTCTTAAACACATCCATGCCTCAGAGAGAAAGAACTGTGCGTGTGTGTTTGTCGTGTTTCGTCAAGTGTTCCCTCCTTTGCTTGATTTGGAGGGAGGAAACTATGCCTTGTGGTTATTAATTACGGAAGGTAAAATGTCAAAGACAATCGTCCTGACGTGGAAATGGCTTCACGGATGCAGAGGGGATTGTAGCGAGTTTGTGCGTTCGCTTATTCCCGCATTGTGCGTCAGCGTAATTACGGGCAGAGGTGGACTGTTGCCAAAGTTGCGAGGGACTCCTTGTAGTTCTAATGCTCGGGTCATAGTAATCTTAAGTTTGCTTTGATGGACATTCTGCTCTCGGGCTCCCAGCAGCTGATTGATGTGACCCCTAAAACAGGGAAGTGAAGGTGAAGCCACGGATCTGTGCGTCTCCTCTAATGACAGATTTATGCTCTTCAGCACCAGATCCTTGCTTGGGTTGTCCGGCCTAAGGTCAAGGGTGAGGGGAGAACAAAGAGAGGAGGATTACTGAGAGGAGTGTGTGAGAGAGAGAACGTCTGCTGAGGAGAAAACTGTGGATCGGACCGTAGTCCTCTTTCATGTCCTGGTGTATCCTGGTACACTTAATGATCTACCATCACCAAGTCGAGAAATGATGTCCAGGAT
>OMNV01013598.1:44424-56274 GCA_900303265.1 Brotula barbata
CACCAAGTCGAGAAACCCAGCATGATGTCCAGGATTAGCTGGAGTAAAGCAGACAGACACACACACACACACACACACACACACACACACACACCAGTCGATTCTCTCCTCTCACACCAGGGTTTTGTTTACACATGGGGCCCACCATCTTTCACATCCTCTGAAACCTGCCCAGTCCATCCAACCCCCTGACCCCACTTTCACCTTCCTTTCCTTCCCTTTAACACCCCTGACACATCAACCAAGACTGACACATCTGTCTCACACACACACACACACACACACATTTTTTCACTACTGAGAGGTCAAGAAAATGACTGCAGCTGTTAAGTCACCAGCAGAAGTCGATCAAAGGGAAACCCAGGAGAAGACCCAGTCACGCTTTACCCGAGGTCATCACACATGTCCTGATCCGTCACCGTGGCAACAACACAGTCTGGATACACAGAGAGTTCCCCGCATCGCCGCAGAAACTTTGGGTTCGGAGCAGATGGCGGTAAAAAAAAAAAAAAAGAAGAAAAAACGGAACTTGAACGTTTGAGCTTCGCTGTTTTAAGAGCGTGAGGATGAAAAACGATCGTTAGGGCAGGACTGTGATATCACTGTTTTAAAATGCAGTGCGCGAGCCCGCAATGTGTCAAGTGGTGATCAGGTGTGTGTGAAGAGAGGTGATCATGCAGAGGACAGCAGAAGTTTAACACTCCAACAGGGGGAAGAAAAATATCAAGAGAAATCGTTCTAATTCTACTTCAGAAAGACTCGGCAAACATTAATAAGTGGGTTTTTTTCTGTCTTATATGCTCAAAAACAACCTTTAATCTGATTAAACAGGGCAAATTCTTGACCTCCCCGACCATAGTCCGTGTTTGTCTGCAGCCACTCGTGTGCGGTGGGGGCGTCTGTTTCATATTGACGTGGTCACACACACTCTGAAAAGATGTGGAAACATGAGAAGGCACCAAAGTCTTAAAGCTTTGGGGACAACAGTCCTCGGCTCCCGCTGGGATCAGGCCACTCTCTGCGTCTGTGTGCGGACGTCTACAAAAACCCATCCCGTCTGCTCCCCTCAGCCATCTGAGCACAGCTGGTGAGCAGACATCTGGGGAGACCGACCGAGCGAGAGAGAGAGAGAGAGAGATAGGAGTGACACCAAGGACAAAGGTAATTCAGGGTGAGACAGACTTACAGTCTGTGGACGTTACACGGAGAAACGGTGCGTGTGCGTGTGTGTAGGCCGCAGCAGTGGCCGTGACTTCATCTGGCAAACGACCCAGCTGCGTTTTAGAGGTGGGTTTCCATCATGGGAATGACATCGTTTGCCCTTGTTTTGCACATTTCTTCTCCGATGTAGGTCTGAGGGGAGTGGGAGGGGCCACACTCGTATCTATCGTAGATGTCCTTTAGAAGGTGTTTTAATTTTACTGAAACCGACGAATCTCAGAACCGTAACACGAGCACACAGCTATACCCCCGCTCAGCAGAGAGAGAGAGAGAGAGAGAGAGAGAGAGAGAGAGCGAGAGAGACTTGTTTTTCCTCCAACATGTGTTTTTAAAGCACAGCTCTTTCCACTCTCTTGTCATTCTTTCTCCCAAACAGTTTTGTTTATTTTGCATGTTATTTCAATCGAAGGATAAAGTGCACAGCAGTGGCCCTGGCATATTTCCTCTGAGACACCGAGATGCAAATGATTCTGCCAACAGAAAACAATTCCCCTACGGTCTGCACCAAAAAGAAAAAAAAAACCATTACACCACCATCCAAGGACACGGCGCTTTCTCCATATACACACACATGCACACACACAGACGAACAGACATCGACCGGAGCTGCTGCCCACGGTGGCTTGTTATGAATTCAGTCTGTGCGCGATGTGGTTGGAAACTCGAAACGGAGATCCAATCCAGCCCCAGAAACAGAAAGTGAATTCAAAAAGCTGAAAATAGACGGAAATGAGATCCTGTCCTTAGATTCTGTTAACTAATGACTGTCCAGTACCAAGGAGGGACGAAGGAAAACCACAATCAGGAAGGGGTGGAGAGGACGAGCAGGTTTCTACCTCCCAGGGATGACAGCAGAAGAAGAAAATATGATTCACGGTCTGAGAGGCCGAGGCAGCTTTTCCAGTTGAATGTTTGAAGCTGTAAAAATAAATGACACATCATCTGAAACCTGAAGAAGCTGAACTCTGAGAAGTTTTTGGGCATAAAAACGTGCAAAAACTTCACTCACACAACCCGTACCGTTTACGAGAAGTGACGATTGACCTGCAACAGAAAAAAGTAAGATAATCTGGAGAAAATAAGCACATTAAAGGAGATTAGAAGGGATTAAAATACTTTTTGTCAAGCCTTATAACCCTGGTAAAGCAACGAAGTGGCGAGGCGACAAATCTTGTTTTAAATCGGTTATTAATTTGACATTTAAGCTATTTACTCTCCAAGAATGTGTGACACGTAGTTCAGTCTTGTACCAACACATCCAAAATTCTGTTTATTTCCCTGAGAAACAAATCCACACCCCGATCTGCCCAGCTTTGACAGAACCATAAATATTCCAAGGATAAGATGGTATTACGAGCCATAAAAGTACAGCACTGGTTCCTTTCCAAAATTACAGTCTTGCGCACACGGTGACCCCTCATGCCGTCTGTCATCTGCCGATGTAACAGATGGTTATTAATGGTTCAGTTAAAGTTTACTTTTGATTCTAGCTATGGTGAAGAAAAGACACACGGTGCTCCACTTCACTGGTTTTAAGATGCCCAAAGCGAGAGGGAGATGCTGACCGTCCCAAAATCCAGTTCAACGGTCACGCGGAGCTCCGTCATGCCTGCGAAAATAACGCCACGAAGGCGTTTTATTGTGGTTGTGGCAGGCAGACACTCATGACATCCCCACAGTTATTTTCTGTTGGTGAGGTAAGTTGAAGCTGAAAAGGGGGAATTTGAATTCATTGAGTTTTTATTTGTTCCATTACTTCACTGCAAATAGGAGCTAACTTGTGCTGTCACGGATGTCATTATGTGTGTATATATGCGTGTGTGTGGGTTGATATGATAACATTTCCATGGCAAAAAGTTTCACGGTGTGGTTTTAAGTAACACTGACACATCTGGAGCTAAAATGGTCGCCTCAGGTAGACCATGAGCTCAGATTGACACTAATTTGTGCCTATTTTACCACAACACAAAGCACTGGTGTGTAATAAGAGATTCTAATGTTATTCACCATTCTATTCACTCAATATGCTCCATCTGGTCCTCATTTAGAAGTATGTGATTGATGTGGCTCAGCATGTGTCCCGTTGTTGCTGGAGGAGCCTGGACACATCCGGACCTGTATCACTCCGTGAGATTTTATCACAGCGAGTGTGTGCGAAAGGCCTCACCATACCTGGCATACAAAGGGACTTAAAAAGAGCACATATGGGTCAAAAAGTAATATAAATAACTAATATAAGACACCCTGTAGTCTCCGTGTTTATGATGCTCATTCATTAAGAATAATTGCCTGCACATTTTCCCTGAACTGTCAGAAAATCCCAAATTTACAGCCCACATTGTACCACATGTCTCACCAACTGACCAAACAAAGAGCAGGCCTGTCTCAGCTACGAGCCATCAATAGGTTTAGAAAATGTATTCTGAAAGATGAAACACTCTGAGGAGTCATTTCACCCCATGGATCCACACATTAAAGGAATTTCACCCATGACAGATGTGTGCATACGATGCTTTCCAATCCGTTCCAGACAGGACTGTGTGCCTGCGTACAGTATGTATGTGCACGTTGGGGTCGAATGGAGGAAAGAGTGTGTGTCTGTAATGCATAGTGCGCATGCATTAAAGTCGGTGTCACATGGTTTTTATTTGTGTTTAATATACAATATATGCTGGTCAAACTCAATCAGATATTTCTGGCTGCAAAAGCACCACGCGTAAGAAATATATGGAGCCTCTCTGCCAACTGTGGCTCTCCACGCGGATCAATGTGAGGAGTGTGAATTTAAATATGTGTAAAACGTCTATATCTATCAACAGCATACTTTTGGAGACACGATATGATATTGTAGGACTGCAGTGCCGAAGCCTTACAAAGTTGAGGCTTCTATCACACACCTTGTGGTCCTCGAACGCATCATCAGTGATGTAACGTGGCCTCACTCGGGGTTTCGGGTCATTAAACTTCACCCCGGCGACCGAGCCGGGGCGATCGTCTCCCAGCTTGCGTCCAAGTAGCTTTGGCGTTCCGTGGATCGTCCCGTTTGATCCATCATGCCCTTCGTGTGGCGACTGCGGTGTTCTGGATGACTTTTCTGATGCATGTCATCGATTCAGTATGATTTAGTATCGTCTGCTGAGACCTCTTCTTTTTCCGCAACGTGAGGAAAGAGGGAAAGGAGGATGGACTGGAATCTGGCAGACGAGTAGTGGGAAGAGGAACCTACTACAGTCTGCTCTATCACCTCATGGGCTGGGTTTGATCCAGTCTACATAAAAAGTCTTACATCGAGCCAGGCTTAATAAATTGGTTCCCTGTACACATAGTTCTTGTGACAGGTGCTCTTTCGTTTTTGCCAAACTGGTCCAGATTTCGCCTATTTTGTGGGGTTTTTTTGCCCCTAAACTATCTGAATTTTGCTCTTTTTCCTTAAAACCTCACCTAAAGGTTTTTTTCTTTAAAAAGGCCAAAACGTTTTATTCACTAAACTATTCTAAACTTACCCTCTTACACGCCTGGATAGACACACTCACCAAAGTAAGAGGCCCCAGATTGAGTGTTAGATCGTCATCTGTGTTTTTCAGTCTGTGGCCTGGTGCATGTCGGCCAATCAGAACAGAGAAGGCGGTACCTATAAGTGCCTGTCTTCACTCAGTGTGCACGGCGGTGTGGCAGAGAATGTAAATGTAGACGTGGAACAGTGTAGGGGTTTGGTTTTTTTTTTACATTGAAGCATTTCAGATGTTTCAAATAGAGAATATGAAGAAGAACAGAGAAATGTGGATACAAAGCACAAAAACGCAAAAAAAACGAGTGTTCAATCCCCGTTGAGAGCGACGCAGCACTATTTCAATGACTCGGCAAACACAAGAACAATTGTGGGAAAGTACTCAACTTTGCAGTGATTCGGCTAAATACGACTTTTGAACCTATCAAGTCCCATCTGGTTGCGAGGGCGGAGTTTGAGTAATCACGGAAACGCTGGTCTTCGTTAACCACATCAGATGCCGGATGACTCATCTCCAATTAAGGAGGCTGCAAGGAACGTCTGGATAGTGAGTGTGTGTGTGTGTGTGTGTGGTATGTGGTTTTGTGTCTTCCCTATTAACAGCGATCTCTGCATCCTTGGTGGTTTGAATCAAGATCCAAAGGGCATTTTTTTATTATTTTTTTTGTGTCTCTGGTGGATTTTTCTGAAGCTTAGTATCAGTGAATTTGTATGAAGGGTGGAAATATTCGAACATTGCCAACATTCTCTCTTTGGACTACATGTCTTGTTCTTGGGCTAATATGCTCTGGCGTTGTTCACAGCCGTCGTCGAGCAGACAATCCAAACCCACAATTTTGTTGCTCAGATTTGGTGAGAAACATGAGAAAAATGAGAAAAACCATCTCCACGGACGGCAAAAACAAACAGGGAAGGATGAAAACATTTTGTTACTTCACAACAACAGCCATTAATAAGCTGTAGCAACAGCTGTCTCTTACCTAATCCATCATCCAAATATCAGGAAAGGTATTCACCCCGGATTGCAACAGCCTTATTGAGTGGTTCGGAACAGGGAATGTTCGGTTGTCATCACACACACACACACACACACACTCAGACAGACGTTGGTGCAAACATAATGTTTCAGTTTCTTATGAGGCAATGTCAAAATTTGGGCGGGCGAGTTTTAGTGTTGACTGATATTATCACATTCCACATTTCAACATATGTGTAATTTATTGCAGTTTGGTGATGTTTTGGTCAAAACATTTGGATTAAATTTCCTTTGCTTTTATCGTAGGGTACAGAATAATATATATGCAGTCTTATGTGTAATAATAATGATAATAATGATAATAATAATGATGATGATGAAGAAGATGATGTGATAATAATAATAATAATAATTCACTAACCCCCATCCCATGTGATCATACTCTGTATAGTACACCAAAAAGATCAAATACTATACGATCTAGTACATATTCCAGGTCCCACTCGTGCTGTATACATTAAAATGTATTTAAAAAAATAATTAGGTATGTATGCAATTATTTCGTATTGTATAATGACATGTACACTAATATATAGCACCTTAACCAGTTTTTATGTTTTACACGTGTTCACAGATCACATACAGGTATAATTTCTCATGTACTGTATACAGGATTGCACATAGTCATGCACACACACACACACACACACACACACACACACACACACACACACCACTAAAAGCCTCGGTGAAGACTAGGCAGAATCTGGTCTTGCACAATGAATGGAGGGGCAGGCAGCTCCGTAGGTAACAGACGGGTCGACCAGCCAATCATTTTATTCGGTCTGAATGAAACGATTGGCCGGGTTTATTTCAGGATTACCCGCGTTACCGATGTCAGGTTATTTTAAATTCTTTTTTCAGATCTTTATCGCTCTCGGGATGATAAGTTAAGTCATTTCCAGCACCAGCACGTTTCTCAAACACGAATGGTTTACCGCCGTGCTGCAATGATAACAAAGATGGGAATAAATCTTTCTGCTAAACACTGTGCTGTATAACACCAACAGCTGTCCCACAAAATGGCTTTCCTCTGTTGCTCGATACAATACAAGCCACAAAAATGAACGCCCAAAGGAATTCTGCTCGTGTTTTAACCATTTACAATTGCATAATTGCCTCCATATCGGGGGTTTTTGTTGTATTGGTCAGGAAATGATCAATTAACATAGAGCTGTGGTTTAACTGAAGTCAATGTTTAGTGTCACTTTGTCTCATTCTGAATTATGAGAGAGATTTGCAAAGATAGGAAGGGGCTCAGTCTGCCGTCTGGAAATGTGCTAAAAATCCACTCATTCTTTTTCAGTTAACACACGATGACGTACACTTTCATTAAATGATGAATATGCTGCAAGTATAACTGCACGATCGTCAACTAATGTGACTCTCGCATCCATCCGGGCTTATCCTGAATCATACAAAGTATCCAACCCCACTGTAGGCAGACATGTGGCACGCAGCCTTGGATATGATAAATAGTTTTTAAAAAATGTTCATGGTCCCATGCAGATTTTTTGCTTTCCAGAGTGATAAACTGTGACGTGACAGACAGCCGAGCAATAACTGTGTCTGTGGCGGATCATCTCTGTCATTCAGTTAGGAACATGAGAGTTTAAATGCAATCACTGGATGGGACTACAAGACGTTTCATCTCATCAAGGCTTCTCCAGTTCAGAGATGAAGGAGCCTTTTGGATGAACAGCTATTCAGTCTAGCGTTCCAATTCAGTGATTGTGCCCAGGCAATTTCACAGCTTCTATGGTAGAAAATGCGCAATTGGGGTGTGTGTGTGTGTGTGCGCGCGACGGGGGGTTCCCAGGTTCCTGAGAGCTACTAGGAATACTGAATGAGAGCAAATAATTAAATGGCACATCAGAGCAGAAGAATATATGGGGCGAGACCAAGCTGAGGACCATATCGACACCGTGACCCCATGGTGCTTGCTGTGCGTCTCACACTTAGGAAACTGTTGATTGTAGAAAAAGAAAAGCCTTCAAAGTGGCTCCAAATTTACAGCTGCTATTCAGCAGAACCGTGATCGAACCCAGATGAACCATATTGTTGGAAGAAAACAGAAATCTAAAGAGAGGTGAGAGCTAAGGGAAGAAGCAGAGGATAAAGGGCAATACTGCTCTGTGTGTGTGTGTGTGCACTGGAGAGGCAAATTTGGACATACACATAAACAAACTCAAACACCCTTGAACGCACACATACACGCACTTTGTGCATACGCATACAAAAACAAAAACTGTCAGTTCCCTTTTCTCTCTCACACTTTCATAATAAATACTCGAGGATTCCAGATGTACAGTGACAAACAGGAAGTAGAAATGTACCCCAAGCTTTCTTCGAAGGTCTGATTTGACACAAGAGAGCAAATACAGGGCACCTTTAAAGAGACCAACTGTTGAAGAGGATCCTCTCAGTTGATTACAAAGAAGAGGCGAAAAATCTTTGATTGGAGGAAGCCAACGGGCCAAAGAGCCGTGGTGAAATGATTGATGTCCACATATCCATCCTGGGACAGTACAGGTGTGAAAACCAAAGAAAAGGAGGCCAGTTGAAAAGTAGACCGGCCACTGGCTCATGGAGCCGTGATGGATGGGACATGGGAGGCACAAAAGTCCTAAACCTGTCACAAGTTTCTCACCAGCTAATCGTTCAGGGAATTCCTTTTTTGCGAGTAGTAGACATGTGCACAAGTGTGAGGCCAAAACAAATACTTCACCGCTTAACTTATTTCAAATTGGCCTGCGTGTTTGTCTGTGTGGGTTCTTAACAGGCGTATGTTAGTGTCTGTGTATCTGTGTGTGGAATGTGACACATTTAGTCTATTAGTCTCTTCAGTCTATTATTTTGACAATAATAGACAGCAAATAGACAGTTTGATGTAATTATACCAAAACTTTTTTATTTTATTTTATTTTATTTTATTTTATTTTATTTCATTTTATTTTATTTTTTACTTCACGTGGTGGGAAAAATCAATCAATGATTCTGAGTGATCTGCTCTACCCATGTTTTATCCTGTGCAGTGTTCCCTTTCATGATGACCCTGCTCCCATCCATGGGGCGTCCGTAGGATTCTGGAATGGTTTGATGGATGTGAAAATTATTTATTTACATTCTCGGACCTTCGCAGTCAACAGATGTCAAGATATTTGGTTGATTTTAGCCCAAAGTGTCACACGGCGCTCTCCACCACCATCATGAAAACACCAAATGATGGATTAACTATCATCACAGGATGATCTACACCAGGGTGCACTGAAGCTGTTCTCACCCCTCGGAGTGGTCCAAACGCCTCACTAAGATACTTCACTTTGGTTTTCCTTGTATCAATCTGCATCAATCTGCATCAATCTGGCAGCTGTAAAATAAGTTCCTGCCATTACAAAGCAGGTTATAGTCGGTAATGACCACGGGGTAACATCCTGGCACAGGTCGATGCTGTCTTTGTGCGTGACGTCAGACGCCGGCCTCAGCTGTGGCAGGGTCACAGGCAGTGGGTCAGGCCCTTAGCGGTGGATCCAGTTCAGATTAACAGTAACAGAACATGACAGTGCTGAGAGGCTTTCAGCTCTCCGGGGCCGAGGATTAACTGCCCACTGCTACCATGGCTGCTACCTACAACAACATGCCTACAATTTGCCATCTGATAGCACTTTACCCCATCGAGCACTTGGTTTTGGTGGCTGTTTGGTTTTTGGTGGAAAATGTGTGCGTATGAATTTATATTTAAGTTTTAAAAAGCCGTCCTGGTAGCTGAATCACACCACTTTTAACAACCTGGGGACTGGAGTAGCCCACAATTTGGTAAGAATCTGCAGCGCTGAAGTGTATTGGAGCAGCGTGGCATCAGTTTTAGGGTGTGTAATAAAACCTGATAAATGGATCGGTGACTGAGTCCACTTTAAGGCAAACAGTTCAGGATTCTTTGATATGTGCGTACATCACATAAAATGTTTTTTTTATTACAGTTACCCTTACCGTTTCAAGCTTTCTAAAAGATTTTAAATTTCCCTTAAAATTCTCTTTACTCTACAGATGTCACATGGTAGAACTTTGGCCATTTAGTTGGAGTTTCTCTGTATTTGTGGTGCGTCAGTTAGTTGTTAACTCCCAGTTTAAGCAGTTTTAATGGTCAACAAAGTGACATATTATATTCATATCAATATTGTAAACAATAAATCAGCGAGCAGACGACATTTTCTTCAGCTCATTAAAAATCTTCCAATGCAGTTATTGTCGAACAACAGCACTGTTTCGTGGTTTTTTTTACTGCAAATATGACAGCCAAAACAAATTTGAATCAGCAGCGTAGCCTATCTAGCCATTACCAATGTCCCCATTATGGGCTTATTGGCTGAGCTGGTCCTGAACCAGCTGTAAATATAATTAGTGACCACACTGTGCTGGAACTGCCTCATGTTGACTTCTGCTTTCCAGGCCACAGTTGCAGACCCTCTGTGTTGGCTACATTTCAAACCCCTCGAAATAATAAAACTCAAACTACTCTTTTTTTTCTTTTGGGAGCAGTACTTATTTTTATGAATTTACACGACACCTTTCAAAGTGCGCTATGACGACGTTTTCCTCGGGCCCAGACAAAATAAGGGGCCGCGACGTCTGCCAGCAAGGAGAATCCTGGGAATCAAATTTCTTGCAATGATGCCAAGAAGGTGAACAAAGCACAACCACTGTCATCTACGGGAGAGAATCCTCCTCATATAGGCGCCAATACTGTTCTCATCAAAAGTGCACATTCATCATTTAGGGAGACTATATACGACCTCATAAAAGGGGTAATGAAGACCTTGTAGCGGAGTGTTTTTCACATATGGAGGCCTGGTGTGTGAAAAGACTTTGGTATAATGTACAAAGTTAAATAAAAAAGTTGGTTTGGTTTTAAAGGCTGAGCGTCTGGGTCCACTCTCTGCTGTGTCTGTGGTACAATTAAATGTTCTGTGAATTATGCACGTTGACTTCATTGCTGAGTAACAGAGAATATACCGGCACTCTATTGCATCCAAGAGGGACTTTTGGGAAGGCTTTTATTTGAAACAGTCATCATAATATTCCAGGCTCCTCACTGAATGTGCAGTTATTTTACCACTGACTTAATGATCCCAGTTTTCATTAAGTGCATGAAACGACAATTTTTAGGGTCACTGCATAGGTTACGGTATGGCTGCAGCCAGGCTAAAGAATGTCATTCCTTATTAACAGGAGCGGCCTCTCAGAGCCAAGACTCAGATTTCAACGGCAGAGAGGAAGAGAGGAAGCCAAGGGCAAAAATCAATATAAGAAGAGTGCAGCAGCCCTTCTATATTGTGTCAGCGGCTTCTACTCCGCGTGAGTGACAAGTACAAGAATGAGTAATGAAAATATTCAGTGTGGCGCTGCATCAACCTGTATGTAAAAATACATCAGCACTGCAAGATATACGACAGCAACAATTGCCCAAACTTTGCATTCGCACGTGTGTGTGTGTGTGTGTGTGTGTGTGTGTGTGTGTGGTGAGAAGATTGGCAGCGTGAAAAGTGTGGTGAGATATGATGACATGCGTGGGAGGAAACAAAAACACAAGACAAACCGTGAGGCAGTTGGTGACAATATTACAAAGGAAGAAAGGTAGACCTTAATGAGTGTGTGTATGTGTGTGTGTGTGTGCCATGCTTGCAATAAAAACATATTCCTGTAATAAATTCCTGTTAAAGAAAGAAAGAAAGAAAGACAGAGAGAATGAAAGAAAGAAAGAAAGGAAGGAAGAAAGAAAGAAAGAAAGAGAAAGAAAGAAAGAAAGAAAGTACAAAAGACAGAAAGAGAGAAAGAAAGAAAGGAGGAAAGAAAGAAAGTATGAAAGACAGAAAGAGAAGAAAGAAAGAAAGAAAGAAAGAACGAAAGGAAGGAAGGAAGAAAGAAAGAAAGAAAGGAAGAAAGAAAGAAAGAAAGGAAGGAAGGAAGAAAGAAAGAAAGGAAGAAAGAATGAAAGAAAGGAAGAAAGAAAGGAAGAAAGAAAGAAAGAAAGAAAGAAAGAGAGAAAGAGAGAAAGAAAGAAAGTACAAAAGACAGAAAGAGAGAA
>OMNV01013599.1:4871-7371 GCA_900303265.1 Brotula barbata
TGTGAGTTTGTGTGTGTGTGTGGGGGGGGGGGGGGGGTTTGAGTGTCAGCTGATTGGTGTAGGTGTTACATAATTTTCTCGTCCCATTTAGCTCTCTGCAGTGGTTGGGTGGAGGTGTTTGTCAGTCAGAAAGGCCGAGAAGATCTCAGCGTAGCAGAGCATCAAATACAACGATACAGAGACAAGGATGTACGCCACTGATAACACGGACGCCAGAACATACACACGTTTTTATGTTTGTCTGAGTGTGTTTACCTGTTGTAGAATGACCATGGCTCTGGTTTCTATCCTTATAACTAGACATCAGCAGCCACCTGTACACCCTGAGAGAGACAGAGACAGAGACAGAGACAGAGTGAGAGAGAGACAGAGACAGACAGACAGAGTGAGAGAGAGAGAGACAGAGAGAAAGACAAAACCAGTTGATTGCCAATAGTAATCTGCAACAGAACTGTCAAAAAGTGATTTAACCTACCACTTTCTGTGTATGAAAACACTTTGATTGACTTTGTGACAGCCAGTTTCAGCTTTTTGATTCTGAGTCAGAAATACAATGAACGGAAGCTTAATAGTAATCGCAAATAGTCAGCAATGGACATCTATATCCAACACTGATTTACTTCATAGTTAGTTTGGGCTCCCCATGCATGATGACAGCAAGGCCCAGGGTCAAGTGTTCGGGTCTTAGTCAGGAACCTTCGACATGGAGGACCAAGGGATCGATCCATCAACCCTTCGATCACTGGGTGACCGTCCAACCCACTGAGTCTCACTCTAATCTTTGCCTTCACTGACAACCTGTGAGGAGGAGTCCAACTAACATACAACACAATCAAACATGTGTATCTTGGACATGATTTACTGATGTTCATAGACTACTAGAATAATTGTGCTCTGTGTTCGGTTAGCTGGGTCACATGGTCTGGTCAGGTGTGTCAGTGGAGTTACTCACTGATGGGCAATGATGTGAATTTGTTCATTGTTGAATGATGAATTGTTAACGTGGAAACCACTCATGCCATCTCTCCTTCTCTCTCTCTCTCTCACACACACACACACACACACACACGCACACACACACACACAGAGAGCAAGTTGGGCTCATTAAAACTGTTGAGTAAACGAGAGGGCAGAAAGCTGTTAATGGAATGTAGGCAGAACATTAGACTGAACCTTTGAACACACACACACACACACACAAATGTTCATCATCATTCATTGTTTGGTCATCTCTGTCTTGATTTGAAGATAATGTAAGATTGTAGAATGAAACAAAAGCCAGAACATCCTGTTTAATTTCCTCTGGGGGTCACATTCAGGGCCAATGATAAGACACACACACACACACACATAACCCGTGTGTCACTCCTCCCCCGTGGCCTGGATAAATCAAACAAAGGAAAGCATGTACAGTATGTATGTGTGTGTGTGTGTGTGTGTGTGTTGACAGGTACTACATGTATCTGTTATTCATAGAGGATAAACAAGTGTGTAAACTGTACACCCTGAGTAATTGCTGCTGTCTTATGTTCTGTGTGTGTGTGTAAACCACTGAATTATTCAAACTCCCTTAATGAAGCGTCAGTTTGACCCTTTGACTTTTTGACAAACAGCAGCTCAGCCTTAAAGGAAGTTACACACCAACTCTGACGTTTTGATGTATTTTAGTTTATGATTCATGATTTGTAAAAATGATGGTGGTGATGATGATGCACATCAACATGGCACACATGAGGCTTCCTCAGGAACTGAAAAGTAGCTGTTCAGCAGTGACAATTCTTCTCTTATCTAATTTCTAAGAAGAAATTAGATCATCAATCATCAATTGACCAATGACGACCTTTTACTCCTCCATCCATCTATTTATGAATCCATTCATTAACACTGACATTCATACGTAATAAAGGGCATTCTATTCTATTCTATTCTATTCTATTCTATTCTATTCTATACTTATGGGCATTTTAGAGTTCAGGAGAGGACACCCACGCAAATTCCCAAACTCCAATTGTCAATTTTCAGTCACATAATCTTTGATTTGTGCTGATTTCAGTCACATTTAGATGCAGATACATGATGACTGATGACTCAATCACTGAAGCTTAAAGGTTCAAACCGACAACCTTCTCAATCATCTCACTTAGATTCACTTTAAAACTTCACTCATATGTCTACTGAAGCTTACAGTTATTAATAAACAGAGTTCACCAACCCATGCTGTTGTTGGTGTTTAGATATTTCCAGAAAAAGAACAGGAGAATTGCAGCGTTATTAGAATGCACTGACGAGGAACAAGGAGGTTTTAGTTTCAGGCAGCAGGGGGTCCTCGCAAGTGTATTAAACCTGCGCGGATTAGCATTGTAAATTATTAACTATCCCATTATTCAGCGTTGTTGGGATCATTTGACCTTTGGCGCGTGGTGCTGGTGACACAGTGACAAACTCAACCCTCGTGAAAAACATCTGCCCGTCTGCCCGTCTGTCTGTCTGTCTGCAGCTG